>PVKN010039314.1:0-10906 GCA_004027915.1 Capromys pilorides | reverse complement strand
AATCTTGTTGTGAGTGGTGTATGTGTGTATATGTCTGTGGACATTGTTATTGTCAGTCAACACAAGCTCTTGAAATTATATCCTGCAAGGATGTAACTCCAAGTTCTCTTGTAGTTTCTTTGGGATGGGTTTTGCTATGTTAATTTTTTGTCTCCCTTCATTACAAAGTCTTCTAATAATTACCCAGCTCTTTTTTATATTTTGAAAGTTTTCTGAAGTGGTATTCCATAGACATCATGCTATGACAATGGAATTACAGCTTTTTTTATTTTTTTTTGGTTGACTGCATGCAAAGAAGTTTTATTTGGACTGAAATGCAGGAAACTGATTTTTTTTAAACATAGAGTGTAGCTTGCTTCTTTTTTTTTTTTTTAATAAAGAAATTATTTGTGGGAAAACAGTTCAGAGTATCTTATTAATGATTTTTCCCTTGGACTTTTGTTTATTTCCCACCCCCATTCTTCAGATCTTTGAGACTAAAAACAACCTTTAGTCTCTAGTCTTGGTCACAGTGGTTGAAATGTTTGTTGGTATGTGACTTTGTTTAGTAAAGTTTGTGCCATTCCTTTTCTTTTTTTCTTTTTCCCCCCAGTGATCTCAGTTTGCTAAACATTGCGTAATTTTTAAAAAATGTAGCCGATTATTTTCTGGCCTCCCTGAAGCTCATAGTTGTTGCTGTTTTCCACTTCAGTCACTTAGATTATTTTATGAAATCAGTGCCACCCCCAAAGATATTTTTTTCTTGGCTTTAGCCCTGGGTGGAAGCGTGCTGTGATTTTCAAGAACTTTGATGTATTCTGTCTTATGTGAGGACCTGGGAGGCTTCAGGAGTTCCTCTGCAACTAGGGAGAACCATGTATTAAGTAAAACTTTTGTAGTAGACTTCTCAGTCCATATTCTCTGTGATGTGCATGGCTCTGCAGGCATCTCTTGGCCAAATACTAAGGTTGTTCCTATGGGAAAAAGTGGGATCACAGACAGTTAGCTCTTACAGAGACCTTGAATAAAGACTGTCAACCTTATGGACAGCAAATAGGCGAGAATGCCACACACACTTCTCTGCCTTACCTGTAGAAGACATCAATACGCAGTCACAGCTTTCATGCCCCGGGGGCATCACAGCCACATAACCTCTCTGTGCTGTACCCTGCGATAAAACGAAAATGCCATCGGAATTTACATGTGAGATGGAATCACCACCATTATTGCTCATAATATATCTCTGTAAGTTTCTAGGGACAAGGAGGACAGCCTCAGCACTCCTGCCATTGGGGGCAGCCATATAATTCTTCATTGTGTATGGCTGTCCTGCACACTGTAGGATGTTTGGTATGCCCTCTGCCCACCAGAGAGCAGCAACACTGCCCTGTCCCTCTTCCCAATGATGACAGATGTTTCCAGACATTTCTAATGTTCCCTTGGTAACAAAGTAAATAGATTCTATTTTTTAAAAAATGTAAGCATATTTGTGCCTGAACCCACTGTTAGAGATGTTAGTTGTGCTGGTTGGATGAGGAGCTGTTGTGATGCTTTATTATCTCTTTTTTACTGTTAGGAATCGAACAGATCTTTGTGCCGAGCTACATTGTCAGTCTTTAAAATTTATGTATTTATTTTGAGACAAAGTCTTGCTACGTTGCTTGGTTGCTTAGTCTGTTAATTGTTTTCCCCTTTTTGTTTCTTTCCAGAGGGTTAGATGTCACTACGTTCATCTTAGGCTATAACTTTTTTTTTTTTCCTAATTTACCAACCTGTAGATGATTCTGAGTAACAGAGTAGTAGTTCCAGTTTCTTTCCTTCCTTCTTTCTCTCACTTTCTTTCTTTCTCTCTTTCTGTCTTTCTTTCTTTCTTTCTTTCTTTCTTTCTTTCTTTCTTTCTTTCTTTTTTCTTTGAACTGGGGATTGAACTCAGGACCTTGCACTTGCCAGGTAGGCACTTGTGCTCCCGAGCTATCTCCCCGGCCCCTAGTTCCAGGTTTTAAGCAAGCTCTTTATTAGAATTTAAATTAATCCCAGGGAAAATACTCACAATATAATTTTCAGTGATAACACTGCCTTCTACACTGTATAGTAGGACCATTGTTGTAATTAATTTAAATAATGAATCATTTAGATAGGCACCAGGCTTTGGGCTTCATGCCTCCTAGTTATTCAGTTGTTTGCACAATGTCCAGGACAAGTGTTAGTCCCATTACTACAGATGATAGCATTCCGGGCCCAAGTTCCAGCAGCTAGCAAGGGTGTTGCTATACAAAATCATATGCCAGAGATAGCTTAGGGAGGATGCATGGCCAGATGTTTACTCTGATTATTTTCAGACAACAAGATTATGGGTATTTGCTGGTTGTTATTTATCCTTACTGTTTTCCACATTTTCTGCTTTGAGCATTCATTATTTTTTTAAAGTTTTTTTAAAGAAAGTTATAATTATGCAATTCTATGACTTGTATATAACGAGTGATTGTGTTTACAACAGTCTGCCTCCCAATCTTGCTTATGATTGATTGAAAAGCAACAGGAATTATATTTTAATTTCTCACGTTAGATACCAGATTGGAAACAGACAGCTCCTTCATATAACATGTAGTGATTTAGTAGTGAGGATTGCGCACATCTGTAAGCTCTGTTTTCCATATAAGGTCATTCTGTAAGTGATCGTAGAGAATGCTTAAATAAACAGGGTGCACGTTATAGATCCCAAGGAATGCTGCCATGATGAGTTCCCACCTTGGGAAATGCCATGTCTGCTTTAGGGTGTGGCCAGTGAGACATCTTCTTTTGAAATTCACTTTTGATTATTGCTTTGAAAACTACTTTCTGAGCCAGACAAGAAAACCAGGTTTCACCATTTTAGAAAAACACCAAGAATTATCTCCTTGCTTGTCCCTAAGACATGCTCTGGATTTTTATGTTGTCATTTTTAAAAATCAAACGGTGCCATATGGATGAAATTTACCATAACAGGCACCATTTGAACCAGCATCTTAATTTGCTCATGGAAATTCCAAGAAAGGAAATCCAAGTATGGTTTGATGAATGGAATCATTGTTGAAATAAGTGCCGAGATTCTAAAGGCGATGATTTTCAAATGTACCACGGATTTCAAAGCATAAATTCAGGTGTGTGCGCCTATGTGTTCATTTGCATTATTTTATAATCAGACAATGTGTTTCAATTCTCAATGATATTTGCCAGGCTTTATCTCTTTGGCATATGTTTCCAATTTTAAATAGCTTTGAAAAAAGAATTCTCATGCATCTGAAAGGTCGTGGCTATTTTGAGGTCCAGGTGAACCTTTTAAGTCTAGAACAGCACATAGAAGTACATAGGTTAAGCCAGGACACCAAAGGCCCAGGCCTCTCTGTCTGTTGTTCAAGTGTTGCAGTTAGAAACTGGGTGTTGGTGCAGTCCCAAGTGCATAGATGACCTAAGGGTGGCTCCAGAGGGCCTGCCCAGGTGCTCTGCCTCCTGGGGCTCCTCCCATACCTTTTCCTGGTCTCCCAGAGCTCCCACCTCACTTCACCACATTGTTATCACTGGGGCCCCTAGAGAGAGAACTTTTACTTCTATTTAAATCTCATTTCCAAGTTTGGTGTCATTATCATTACTTTATATGGGGGACAGAAAGACAAAAGGACAGTCTCCTGATGGCCCAAGTGTCTTGCTGCTCAGCGTCCGTTGCTTTGTTTATTTAATCATTCACACATGTAAGTGCCTGCTACCTGCCCTAAGCAATTTGCCATGAAAGCAGTAGACAGCTGTCTGGCCTCATGAAGCCTATTTCTAGGGAGGAAGACAGACAAGCTATGAGTAAATACAATCAAGAAACAAGTGATCATTTTAGATATTAAATTGGAAGGAGAAGAAAGGAAAGCCAGGAATGATGCCTCCAAAGATGTGACCCTGAGTCCTGCGGGTGAGGAGGATCTAGCCACGCAGAAAACTCACCGTGCAGAGCCAGTGAGGTGAAAGCTCTTGATGTCCCCAGCCCAGAAAAAAATACATAAAATAGACACGTCATCGTGATAGCCTGAGCCAGGGTATTGGCACCTGCCTGTGATGCCAGTACTACAGAAAGCTGGAGCATCAGGATTCATCTAATTGCCATCGTGGGCAACTGGCAATTTTGTGAGACCCCACCTTAAAAGAAAAGAGTGGGAAAGGGCAGCTTAGTGTGAAAACACTCTCCTCCTGCAGATGACCTGGTGATGATGGCACAGGTGTCACCCTATGGGAGGCAATCTTGACCCAGCTGCATTCTGGGGAGAAGCATTTGTAAAAAGCCTAAATGACACAGCATCCTAAGCTATATTTTCTTTTCCTATAAACCAGAAAAGCCAATTTTAGCCTTGCTCCATAGCCAAAGAGCTTCTGTAATTTTTTAAAGCATATTACACGTACTCAGCATGAGACAAAACTGTGAGAAAAGCAAGGGTCTTTCTCTTTAAGATTCTTCTTGCCCTAGAAAATTTTGGCTTTATTGGGTCCCAGAGCAGAGCTTTTTCTGAGAGTGTGAGTGTATTTGCTCTGCTCGCATTATTTCTTTTCCCCAGAAGGAGACCAAACTGTTTATAGGGAAGCTAGAAACAAACAAACAACCGGGTTAGGCGCTCCCAAGCATTCGGAGCCATGTGACCTTTCAGCCGCACAAAGCTCCACCAGGCAAACAGCAGGCCGGCTGTGCTGGATTCTTTTGGAGCCCGGATGCTGCTGCATCCTTGGGGATGAGAATATAAATTATACAGACCATTATAATTTCTTCTCCAGAATTCTAACTTCTGAATTCTGACCCAGAAAATATACAGTTGGTTCCCCTGGAGCATGAGACTCATGCTGCCCTGGCGCCTGCCGGAGTGACCAAGGAGGACGGGATTGGCCTCTTTGGCCTTGTGCAGAGCTGTGTCCTGAGACACGCTTCCAGAAGAGGCTATTTTCTGTTGCCTGGAGGAGAGGCCAGTTTTGTTGTGCCAGTTGGATTCTTGTAGGTATGCCAGCTTCATAATCTTCATTCTCCCAGTTCTCCCGGGACTTGAACTCTTTTCAGTGGAATGCCACAGCCAACGTGCCACTGAAAGGTCTTTCTCCTTTCCTGCCTCCCTTCCCTTCTTTCCTCCCTCCCTTCCCTCCTCTCTTCCCTCCCTTTATCCCCTAGCAATATAATGCCTGGTTTTATTTGGCATCATTTCTTTATTTGAATCTGTCTGTGATCTATGTCCTTCTTCAAGCTAAGCTGAGGACACAGCTTAGGGTGAACTGATTCTTCCACTGCTGGCAAATTCACCTTCAGACCTTGTCGTGGTAAGTTCTGAGAACCATCATCCATCTTACTGTTGTTATCTGTCTATCTCTCCAGGCTTATCTGTTGTCTCATGATCTACAAAAGTTTTACTGGAATCCCTCTAACTGAATACAATCTTTGTGCCAATCTGGTCAGCTTATATAGGAAATTACCACTTTTCAAAAAAGAAAAGGTTCCTCTGAAAACTCACATATAATTCATCAATATGTTCACCAGAATGAATGCTTTAGGAAGGCAAGGATTTTTTTTTTTTTTCTGTTGTTCAGTCCTGTTCCCTAATGTTCAGAACAGTGCCAGGTACACAGTAGCATGCAGAGAGAATAGTTTTTGAATGAATGTTGGAATGAAATAGCTATTAGCCTTGTTTGTGGGAGGGGCCCCACAGAAGCCCACATCTGCTTCTCATGAGAATATTCCTCTACAGTTGAAATGAATTCTTATAATTATGTTATATATAAATCCATCAAAATGCCAGTGTCAGCTAAAGACTTGTAAAAACATATTCGCCAAAATTGCCCTAATATATATCTCTAACACTCATACAGATATTGTCAAAATTGGTCCTTAAAACAGTACCAAGCTGGGCAACGCCTGTTGTCCAGGAGCCCAGGGAGAAGGGAGAGCCAGTCCTGAGGAGGCAGGGGCAGAATGAGGAGCTACAGAGCACCCATGATATTTTGTCTGGTCTGTTCAGGGCCCCCTGCAACTAAGCTGCAAGTTCCCCAGACTTCCCAGAAGGAGAATTTTAATTACAACATCCAGATGACATTCGTGCCTAATTGAAATCCCATGCATCATTAGGAGAGGCAGTGTCCTAAAGTTCTGATCTACGCATTGCCACTTCCTTTATTGTGTTTTGTTTTTAGCCTGAGAGCGAGGAGGCTGATGACACATCTGACATTGTTTATGGAGTCCTGGACTCTAATAAAGTCTGCTTCATCAGGACAGAACAGGCTTTGCTGGTAGGAGCTTTGTCAGAGCTCCAAATGGGTTGGCAGGTACCAGCGGTGCTGGGGAATCCACCGTGAGCGCTGAGCAAATCATAAGCAGCTGCTTACACCACTCTGTTTGGAAAAGGAAATGGTTTGCCCACTCAATTCGTGTAGCAGTGAGACCGACTTCTGGTCTTCCTTGTGGGGGAAATGATCAGTTTAGCTGCAGCAAGAAGAGTGTCTGTGATAGAGAGACGCTGCCTCCTTCCTGGGGACATCCTGTCTGAAGGCAATTTTGACCCTGACCCCAGGACATTAGGCAAATTAGGAGATATTTTTGGCTGCCCTATCTGGGGAATAGGCCATGTCTATAATGCTTAACACCCTACTAGGTCAGGTATAGGATGGCCGCCCAAACAAAGATTATCTGGTTTCCACAAGGCATTGGTGGGTGAGATTGACAAATAGGTTTGGCGGAACCTGCTCAGCTTCATGAGAACGTCCATTTTAGTCCTGGTTTTTCATACCTGACTTTCTGTGATTCTATCCAGGTTGTTACAAATGACAGGGCTTCTTGCTTTTTAAAGGCTGAATAGTATTCCACTGTGTATATCTGCCAAGTTTAAAAGATCCACGCATGCACTGATGGCCATTTAGGTTTTCTCTGTGTCGTGGCTGCTGTGAACAGTGCTGCGGTGATGGCAGGAGACGTCTCTGTGACATACAACTGCTGGATTTCCTTTTAGGTTTTTGAGGAGCCTCCACACTGTGATCTCACCTAGATGCAGACTGTGAAAGTAATGAGACTCCTCGAGGGAGAGCGCATAATGGTCACTAGAGGCGGGGATGGGAGGTGACAGGGAGCAGGGGTGTTGGTCCAAGGGTCCCAAGGTAGGCTGAGATGGGAGCAAAAAGGACTGGTGCTTTATTACAATTAATAACAATGTGTTGTCCATTTAAAAATAGCTAAAAGGTTTAAATATTCTTCACAGGAGATGAAAAATATTTGAAGTGATAAATAGGACAACTACCCCAATTTTCTCATCCCATAATATCTGCATATGGTGAAACACTATATTATACCCAATACATGTGCACAGTTGTTGTTAATTAAAAATAAAACTTTAACTCCTCTTCCCCCCACTTTGATTTCCCAGGTAGGTGGGTAGGCAACCTAAGTGGAATGATTTCAAAGGCGCTTAGACAACCCATACATAAAGTGTTCATCTACACCTGAACTCTGAGCTTAGAATTCTTCTGGGGAAAACTGGAGAGCCCCTCTCCGGGAGCCCAGGAGTCTTCGCTTCGTGCTGAGCTCTCCTGCTGCCAGCATGCTAAGAGTTGCACAACACTTACTGCACATGCATCCTCCTGTCCCATCCTCTGCTTGCAAGAGATGTCCTTGGAATGGAAAGGTTCAGGAACTTGCCCTAGTGTGTGCTGGGATTTTCAACAGGTGTGTCTGAGGCCCAAGACTGCCAGTAACCAAGACTTTGTCTCTGAGGCCTTTCAACTACCTTTTGTGGGACTCTCCCTCTGTGGGAAATTGAATTTTGTGACACCTAGGCAACTTTAGCTTCAGTGCAGTGACATCCTGATTTGTTAGTTCATGTCTTGCCCTCTGTAAAGTTTCCCTTCTAAAGCGGTGACAGTCCCAGGGTAGGTAGCAACTGGAAATACCTGTGGAAAGATCCCAAACTTTGAGGATTAGCATAATCAGCTGATGAGCTGCTAAAAGCATCGATTTCCACATCACCTCACCAACATTCTGGTCTTGTAGGTGTAAAACAGACTCCTTCCATCCAGGTGACTCTGCTATGCAGGGTCTGAATGCTATATCACCAAATCTAATTAAGGGCTGTAGGTAGGGCTCAGTGGTACAACTTCCTGCCTGGCAAGCAGAAGATCCTGAGTTGAATTCCAGGCACACACACACAAGATAATATTCTAGCTGCTTTGGGGAAATTAATCCATGGGTTTAACTAGCTCTCTGGAAGCATGCTGGCCATGATGGAGGGACCATCATGTAGAGCGTTTAAGGCTGTTTAAGGGTGTTTAAGGGTGTACCAGGGTCCATGGATTCCTCATGCTCCCCCAGGTCAGAGGTTCCCAAACTTTGCTGCATATTCCAGGCTCTTGGAATGCTTTTAAAAATTCCCTTAGCTCATACAGATGAAAATATAATCTGCTGGTCTGGGGCTGGTAGCTGACTTTTGAAAGATCTTCAGATGCTTCTGGTGTGCAGTTGTTCATAAAATGCTGTCCCAGGAGTTGTACATTCTGGATCATTCTAGTCTCCTGTGCTGAATCCTTATTGAGTAGGACTCATCCATGACTCTGTGTTCTCTTGTCTTTCCTATGTGGCTACTTGGTCCTTTGCTCTTTGTTTTGCCTTTATTTTTGGTACTGGGAATCGAACTCAGGACTTTGAGATTGCCAGACAGGTGCTTATGCCACTGAGCTATCTTCCTGGCCCCTCTTTGTGCTTCCTTGAAGACATTCAGTTTAGGATCTTGTGGGTGCTTACCATGTGTCTTCATCAAGGTAGACTACAAGCTCTAGTACTTGTCCAAATACTTCACTGTGCAATGCAGTTTGTTCAGGTTACCACTCATTTGGTGCCCCGGGGACTCACACATATATAGCTCTGGACTAATCTGAGCAGAGAGAATGGGTGAGGGTGAATGCAGACAAGACAAACATCAGGTCAGCTCTCTTTCATGGCTCTTCCTGACAGGTCAGATGGACAGTTATAATAACAGCTGCAGGAGGTCTCTGTGGAGTCCTTGAAGAAAATGTCCAAGTTAAATTTTTAAAATCATTCAAGGAGGCTTTTGAAATAACAGCATCTTCCAAATAATAATATTCAGATTGGTATTTTGAAAATATCTTTGCTGACAGGATTCACAATGTGGATTAGCCTTGCTTACCACAATTTGGGATGACTGATTTTTTTTTTTTTTTTTTTAATGTATTTAGTACAGAGACTACAGGGCCTATAGGGTCTTACTACATATATCAGACTCGTAGTGGTTCTGCAGTTTTCAGTCTCCCAAGCACTGGGTTTAAAGGTGCACGCCACCCCACCCATTCTTAATCACCATCTCAGCGCACCCTGAAGGCTGGACCGACACAGGCACATGGGGATCAAATTCTGGTCCCTGCATCTGTCTAAGCAGGCATTTTAGTCTGCTGAGCTGTCTGGCCTGCCCAAGGGATGACTTATTCTTGCTTAGGAAGGAATTTACGCTTAAGTAAGAGTACTCTCCATGCTGCCTTTCTTTTCTTCTGTTTTCACCCTACTCACCCAAGATGCAACATCCTCTCATTCCAAACCAACACAATGACTTAATTTCCCCAAAAACAGAAGTCAGCAATGGACACCTGCAGTCGTTTTTTTTTTTTTTTTTTTTTTTTTTTTTTTTTTTTTTTTTTTTTTTTTTTTTTTTTTTTGTTCTTTGTTTTTTTGTCTTTTTGAGAAAGGGTCTCCCTATGCAGTTCAGGCTGGCCTTGAACTCACTTTTGTAGCCCAGGCTGGTCTTAAACTCACACTGATCCTCCAGCCTCAGCCTCCCAAGTGCTAGGATTACAGGCGTGCACCACCATGCCCAGCCAGCCTGCAGTCTTTTTTTTTTTTCAAATTTTATTTATTTATTTATTTGTTTGCTTGTTGTGTTTGTTTGTTTCTTTATCCATTCATTTTGTGGCTGGCTCAGCCTGCCCCGGTGGTGGCGCTGGCGCAGCATGTGGTGCCGGGGATCGAACTGCAGTCCCCGCAGTTGCCTGAGCCCTCCTAAGCACGCGCTTTAGACCACTGAACCATCTCGCCGGCCCAGCCTGCAGTCTTGATATACCCCATAACTTGCTTTGGTCAGCACATCTAGGATTTGGATACTGAGGAATATTTGTACAAAAATCTGAATTTCTTGCTTCCTTTGGAAGCGCACATCCTCCTTCTGTCCTGGGCTCACTTTCTTGGGACAGCAGCCCTTGCAGCAGCAGCCCTTCGTAGCTGGGGTTTGGGCTCTCGCCTCTGGTGCAGTCCCTGTTCTTCTCACCCATATTGCATGAAGCTCCCTCAGTAACTGCGGCCACCCCGCTGGGTCAGTAGGGTGTGTCATCCACATCCCTTGTGAAAACTTGTTCAACACAGATGGCGAGGCCTCATCAATCTCCTGTTAGGAAGAGGCCTCGAGTCTCCACGTGTGCCTAACACTCAATGCTATTGTTGTTTCCTGCTCCTGCTGCCTCCGCTTTGGGATTGGAGAGCTTGTTCCAGTTGGCTCTGAAACCCTTTCCGTAGGTCTGCCCCCCTTACCAGCACTTCCTTTAGCACTAACTACCACTAGATGTTCCAGTCATTGCTACTCCACCCCTAGGTTTAATTAGTTCTCAAAGAATCCCTGCTTTCTTTTATTGGAGAGAGGCATTTAGAAACCAAGGTCTGGATGCTAAGTGTGCGCACTGCAGTTGGGGCCATTGCTTCTGGTCTCGCTCAGTGGAGAGAGCCAACTCATCCCTCCGTACACAGACAGATTTATTTCTGTACCTATTTAATTTGCAACTATAAAGTTTTAAAACACTGTCCATATGAGTATCTTCAACTTTAGTAAGATACCACACAATTCATACGAGCCTTGGAAAAATCAAATTTTTATTCTTTGCATTTTTTTTT
>PVKN010039313.1:0-10903 GCA_004027915.1 Capromys pilorides | reverse complement strand
TTATAAGGAAAATTACTCTGGATAAAACTGCCTTTAAAATTCTCTTTACCAATAACTGAAACATAACTTCTGCAAAAAAAAAGAAAAAAAAAAAGCTTTTAACTATAATTCCAGAACCAGTGACAGCACACTGTACATAATACAATTTCTTTTGTGCAAAACTAAGAACATGAGTACAAAGAGAACATTTATGAGAGCCAACATGATCAATTTGAGGAAAATAGCAGTTATAAACGGCAATCCAATTTCTTTTCTGTCTAGAAAATCAATGAACCCACTAGCATGTAATAAATCGGTCAATTACACATAGATGCCAAGCTCTACAAAAGATGTAATATTAGGTTTTGCAAATCAGTACCATCTCACAGATTTTATAATGGTGAGTTCCACTAATTAAAATGTCAGTATAACACATTGCCTTTTAGTCGAATAGCTACAGACTCACCCTCTGTAATGACAAATGCAATCATCAGATAGTGGACAAAGCCCACATGTTAGCTTTGTAAAATACAAACAACAACAAAAGCCACTAGATTACTCAAAGAAAATTAAAGAGCTAAAGAAGCACAACAGAGGCGAACTTAGGCTCAGCTGCCCAATGAATGTGCCCAGAGCAATACCCACTGGTTTCCATGACAACTCCAAGACCCTGCCTAGGCCTCATCGCTAAGCTTATAGAATTAAGATTGCACTGCAGGATGAATATGATTTTTTTGGAGGGACTTTTATTGGGGATAGAACCCGGGAATTTCTTACTGAGCTACATCTCCAGTACTTTAAATTTTTTTTTTTTTTTTTTTTTTAATTTTGTAATAGGTTCTCAATGAATTGCCCAGGCTGGCCTGGAGCTCCCAACCTTTCTGAAGTTCCCTACACACAGGGATTATGGATATGTACCACTATCTCCGTCAAAAAATTTCAAAATTAACTAATTTTTTAAAATGTATAATTCTAAATTTTAATTATTTTTGGTAATTAATACTTTTAGATTGATAAAATAGATTAACATCTTTAAAATTTATATTCCCTAATTATAACTAATTTTGATTATTTTAATATTATAAAATTTACACTAATAAAATTGATCTTTTAAAATATCAAACAATTGCATTATTATTTGAATGCTGCTTGAATTTTTACACTAATATTAAAATTTTATATTACCAAAGTATATATTACTAAAATTGACTAATGTTTTTATCTTTTGGATTTCTAACTGAAAAAAATTAAGGCACGTTTGAAGCTTTCAAATTGGTCCTCAGCCTCATGGCTTGGGACCGTTTCCTGTGTGGTGCGTTGCCCTTTCTGCTCTGTACTCAGAGAAACTGGGCAGAAGCTTTTGGACTTTATTGAAATGCTGCCTTGGGTTCTACTCTCTGGCCACAAGAACCCACGGGTCAGTCTGGGTTTCTACGAAAAACTCTTTTGCTGGGAGGGTAGTTAATGTTTCGAGCCATGATGGAGCATGAAGCAATCTTAATTTTCTCTGACCCCAGTGTTCTATTTTACTTACACTGTCTTTCTCCATTTTTCTCCATCCTGAGCAACAACAACAGCAACGCCCCCTATCTTTGGCCTCCTTCATTCTACGGGAAAACTCTCTGAACATCAGCAGGAATCTCATGCTCAGCGTTGAGCACACAGTGTGCCTGAAAGCTTGACTCCAGATCACAGGGACAGCTGGATTCTGTCCCTTGCTGGCGTGGTTAATGGTTGCCATGGGATGAATTGTAGCACACATTCCTTCCTGCCCTAAGACCAGTCAGTGTTTTGTTTAAATTGTAGTATGGCTTTACAGGGGCCTCTAAGGTTGGTGCTGGCCTACAGGATTGGTGTCCTTAGAAGAGACACCATGTAGCTTTCTCTTCATGATTTTTCTGGCAGGTATGCCTCAAGAGAGTCCCCGTGAGGAGCAGGGAAAACCTTGGCTGTGGACTACTGGCTTCCAGAACTTGAGAAAGTTTACTTTTATGGGTGAAGGAAATCAGTCTATGATATTTGATTGTGGCTACCCAAGCTGATCAATATAATAGCAGAACAGTGTTACAGAAAGAGACAACTGTCAGGTAAGATTTTGTCTCTCAGACACTGAGGGTGTTAGCCCTGGCAGTCTTAGAAGGCTATGATTTAGAAAAATAAAGCTCATATCATTGGCCTTAATGTTTCAAAAGATGGTGTTTTCCTAGTGTCTGTGAATCTTGAGGTAAAGGCATATACAGAACAACTTCTGGGGGGTGACTTTCCATTTGTCTGCTAGCTTACATGACAGAGACTGCTCAAGCCTCAGGGCACAACTGTTGGGCACAGTGATCACTGTCATAGCATCTCACAGATGGGGTGCAGATGTCCAGTGCCATTCACCAAGGCTGCACAACCTATGGGTGATCAGGCAAGGAAACACAAGAATATGAAATCTATCTTCATATTTCTTCTTGATCCTTTGATTTTTCTTTTGGCAATAAAGGGGAGAATTCATTTTCACTTCTTTACTCGTGTGTGTGTGTGTGTGTGTGTGTGTGTGTGTGTGTGTGTGTGTGTTTTAGGGAAGGGTCTACAAGGTGTTCAGGGTCTCACTACTAGATTGGACTTGTAGTGATCTGCCCATTTACAGCCTCCCAAGAACTGGGATTATAGGAGCGCACCTCCATGCCCAGTCTCAATTGCCATCTCAACACATCCTGGGTGCCCGGCTTGCATGGCAGGCCCCAGGGATTGAGCCCCCAGCCCCCATGCCTGCTTGCAGGAGCTTTAATCTGCTGAGCTATTTGGCCAAGCCTGGACTTCTTTACTCTTCACCAAGACCTGTGACTGTCCCTGATCCCCTTACCTTCTCATTTTTTCAGCGACAGCCTGCATAAATACTCTATGTTCAGTGAGCTGCTTCCCATTAGAAACAGCTCAGTGGAAGCATTTGCAAGTAGTATGAGCAGGGAGGAATTTTCATGCGTTGGGCTGACTGTGACTTTTTGTTCTGAGAATAATCAGTGACATCTTGATTGATTCTTCCTTATTTTAGTGCTCTGGATTTCCTGCTTACTCTTTTTTTCCATTTTTGGTCTCTTTTATGTTTTCCATCCTCCAAATGAACATTCTAAATCATGTTTGACCATGAATATATTATGAACTTCTTAGGTATTGCTTCTAAAATGCAATGCATAAAAATGTAACTGTATTGTTAAAGTCTATCAATATTGATGCTATTCTAGATATTCATTTATAAAATGAATTTCTCTCGGGAGCTAAAGTTAATCCTTTTCCATGGCTCTTCAAATAGTAAGTGAATAGGTACAATCTGTGTTCTGCTTCAGAATAGAAGATTAGATCTGGGGGGAGGAAACTATGAATGGAGCCCTGGATTTCCCCGCTAGCGATTGGTAATGTATCCACCTGACAGTGACATGTGGGTAAATGTTACTAGCTGGTTCTCTGAAAGGGGTGTGTCAGTTTCTATATATAAATATCCCTATGCAACCTATGTTCACCCTCCAACTCAGCTTCATTGAAAGTGGAGTTGAGAAAGATGAATATCATTGAATCACAGCTCCCCCATATAATGTGGATGCTGGACCTAGATACTTTATACAAAAGAGAAATTGGCCTCTGCATTTGATCTGTAGAGATTTATTTCGATGAATGCTTTTTCCTTTGAAATCAGACTTCATTGAACAGGCGAGTTAGATCAGCAGTCTGATAAGTGCCTGCCTAGCAAGCACAAGACCTAAGTTTAGTCCCTGGTACTGCATGCCTTTCTGGCTCCAGAACCCTGGGCACACTGTGCAGAAACTTGGCATGGTGGCGCACACCTGTAATTCCAGCTCTGGAGAGGCTAACACAGGAGGATCACTACCCTTATAAGTCTATGAGTCCAAGCTGTGTACCAAGCACCTATAATACATAAATAAACAAACAAACAAAGACAGAAGAAAGAAAAAAAATCTTTAAAAAATAAACAAAAATCAGACTTTGTGACTTGGTCCTGCATCCCTGATGCAGGCACTAGCCCCTGACACGTGTGGAAGCTGGCACAAAGACAAAGAAATGCATCAGAATCTGAAAGCCCTCCTCCACATTCCCTCCTCCGATCCACACCAGTCATCTTGCTGAGATGAAGGACAGTATTTTAACACAGAGAATCATTCCCACCATGTCTCTTCAGTTAACATTGACAAGCACAATTTTCTACCTCAGTGGAAGATGGAATGACATTGATGAAATACTGATATATACGGAGAAAAAAAAAAGAGTAAGACTCCATTGTCTGCTCACATCAAGTATGAGAAAAATGTCTGCCCTGTGTGGTACTTTGCACATCTAGGGACAGCTGTTTTCCTGCCCAAGTGGCTGCACACTGCAGGCTCAGTCAGAGATTGCTCCTGCTTGTCCAGCTCCGTGCCTCATTTTTCAGCAGTCTGCAGAGTTCTCTGGGCTGCTCACTCTTCTCTGTAAAACTCCCTTGATGCTAAAATCAACAACTTTGTGGTTTGTTTGCCAGTAAGAATTGATGTTCTCAGGCTAGGCGGCCTGGGTTGAAATCTCAAAGGCCTCAGCTACTGGTTTACGTCCTCGGGCAAACCCCTCTCTGCAGCTCAGGTTCCTCATCTGTAAAAAGGGAATAACACTCCTCATGGAGCTAATATGAGGCTTAAATGAATGAACACATGCAGAACCCTTAGCATCGTGCCTGGCATGTAGCAGCCCTCAATAACTGTTAGCTATTATCACCATGCTGAGAATATTTTCACAAGAAATGGTTGACGTCAACCAATTTCAAATACAAAGGAGAAATAAACAGCCATTAAGCCATTGCTTTTCATGGCACATATTTTACATTTTTTCAAACATGAAAAACCTCTTCATAGTAGAATAGTTTCAAACTTGGTGCAAAACAGAGAATATGTGTTTAATTTTTCCATGGTAATAAGCAGTTTAGAAGTTGATCACTCTTTAAATTCAGCATCTGTTAATGTTTAAAGCAATTCATAGTTTTCCCCAGAGCACATGGTTTTGGACAAAGACAACAAGAAACAAAAGTGCCAGAATGGGCTCAGAGCTGGGTTTAGGAAATAGAAATTATTTGAAGAAAATCTTCATGCTCAATACTGTGTATGCACTTATTCAGTTCCATGCAAACAAAACACCGTCCTTCTCAAAAATTCTCTGATGTTTACTTTTTCAAATTCTGGGATGATTATGCTAATTTTAATGTTGCATTCTTATTTCTTTCTCTGCAAACTGTATTGTTTTGCCTTAGTATTCTGAAGTTCTTTTGCTTTGATTTGTCATATTACTTTTTAAAGTCTACAACATTTTTAATGCATGGGCAATCTAAATAACTGTAGCCCTTTAATTTTGCTACTTTTGTTCTTGCTGTTCAGTGGGAACCAACAAAATGGCAAGAGGGAGACCACTTGCATTTGCAAAAGCAGATTTTACAATTGTGAAATTGTCTAATGGATTTTCTAGAGAAAATTCATTTATTCATTCAACAAACAGACATAGAACCCTAACCTAGAGCAGGGCTGGGCCAACTGCCAGGGCTGTCATGATGAACAAGGCATGACTTCAGCCCCCGAGAATACCTTAGGAGGGGAAACAAGGAAACCCTGTGCTACCAATTGCAGGAGTGCACTCAGGGTTCTGTGACAGCAGGACAGAGGGGTACTTAACCCAAAACCTGAGAAAAAGGAATTTCCAGGGAAATTGACATTTAACAGAGATATATACAATAAATAATATTTATTTTATTGAATAATGTTTATTTTTATACATTTGTAGAAAGACATATATAATCAAAATATATAATGCTGCACACTTATTTTGTTAATATTTGTTAAAAGACCATCTCAATTTTTAAAGTTCCAAGCACATTTTATTTATTTATTTATTTTGACAAGTAGGATGTAAATTGAGAATATTTCCAAATTGAGAATTTTTACATATATCTGCAGGAGAAGTTGTATTCTTCATTCCAGAAGTCCTCTGCAAGTGAAACAGTGATGAAGTTAAAGCCAGGAGAGAGTAAGTTGATAAATTCCACAAGAGAAGCGGCCTCCACAGGGTGATAAGGCATGGTGAGGCTTCCAGTTACATACAGCCACTGTGGAAGCCTACAGAATTGGCAGAATTCATGAAGGCAGAAGGACAAGTTGCTCAACAAGCATTGCACTGTGAAGAAGCAGGGCTCTTCTGGAAGCACATGCCAAGCAGAACTTATATCATGCAAGAGGAAAAGGCACTGTCAGCATACATGCCCAGGAAGGACAGACTGACGATTTGTTGCATGTGAATGCAAGCCCGATCCGAAGAGTAAGCCACTACTGGAGGCACATTCCCAGACCCCTGATGCATTTAGGAAATAGAATGTGCACAAGGCCAGATTGCCTAGGGAGGGCCAGTGTGAAACCTCGGTCCATGGGGCCATTATTAATGAAATCGCTATTGAGGTGTTTGAACCCATCATTAAGTAATACCTGTCTGACAACCAGCTGCCTGAAAGATGCCTTCTTCTGATGGCAATATCCCAGCACACCCTCCACCTTTGGTGAATGATACAGGTGCAGTGTGTGACACCTCTTCTGCAGCCTGTGGACCAGTAAGTGACCTGCATCTTCAAGAAGCTGTACACAAAGGTACTATCCACCACATGCTTTATTACTGAAGAGATGTTCCTAACTTTGGAAGAGTTCTTGAAGAAACATTTTAATATCTCCCACTGCATGAATCTCTCATTGACAAAGCCTGGGAGGATATCACACACCAGACCTTAAACTCAGCCTAGAGGAAACTGATCAGAGTATGTCCCTGAAAGTAGCTTTACAGATTCTGATGAGCATAGGTAGTGAAGGTAGCAATTGTGTCCTTGGGCAAGAACTTGGGTCTGGGTGTCAGTGGTGCAGACTTAGAGGAGCTGGTTGATGATCACAGGGAGGAGCTGACAGCAGAATGACATGCTGAGCTGCAGAGAGAACAGCCCAAGGTGTCTGCTGGAGAGCGCTGCACTAAGGAAGAGGAAGGCAGGTGGAGGTCAGCTGTGGGTGATAAAATCCATTTTGGAAAAATGGAGTGAGGGCCAGGATTTCTGGGAAAAGCACCACTTCAGCATACCTGTAATGACCAGAGTACTGAATCTGATGAACAATAACATGGTCTCTCATTTCCTGGGTCACCTCATTATTCTCTCCTCCTACCGTACTGGCCTGTACTTCGTTTCATATCTTTGTAGTTTAAAAAAGATGTGTATGGCTTAGAATGATTAACCTTACGTGTGTCGAACCTCATGGGAAATTTTTTTAAATTTGTTTTGTTTTTTAAAATGTATTTAGTACAGGGTCTACAGGGTTTCACTACACAGATTAGACTCATGGTGATCCTTATGTTTTCAGCTCCCAAGCGCTACAATTACAAGTTCTCTACCATGCCCTGTCTCAATCACCCTCTGAGTGTGTCCCCTGGTCCCTATATCTGCCTAAGCAGGCACTTCAATCCCCTGAGCTATCTGACCAGCTCCTTCATGGGAAAATTTGATTTGGTATGTGATCAATTTGGTTTGGAACCAGAACTGTAGAATGAATTAAATTCATGAACTGAAGTATAACTATAATTTCTGTCTAGTTTAGCTGTCTATAATAACACTGTACCATCACATTGGGAATTAGAACTTTAGCATGTCCTTGGGGAACACTTAAGAATTCATCTCATACTCTTACATAATCATTCTTATATTTAGTTTTTCCTAAGTAAGAAATAGATAATTCATTTTAATTAAAAGGTTTTCAGGTAATCAAGTTTATTAAGCTGAAACACTGAAATGCTGAATTTTTAACTTGGTAAACATAAGGAACTTTAAAGTGGGCTCTCTAACTCACACTAAGAATTCATATGTAAAATTAAAACCATATTTAATTTTAAAATTACAAATTAGAGATAAAAATATTTCCTGTTTTTGCTCAAAGTACATCCACAATATATGCAGTGGCTATTTGTGAAAACATAACATCCGAAGCACTTCTATAGCCCTATTTTATCCTTCTTTTGAAATACAATATTACATTTTTCAGTGTGATGGTATGCCAGCACTGCTGACTAGTCCGTTTTGCCTCTTCTTCAGCCCCATTACACAATCCTTCACAGGCCAGACCCCATTCTAGGTCAACCCCACACTTGTGATTGGTTGAGGATACTCTTTCAACTAGGTTGATTGTTGACCCACTATTCATAGCCACAAACCTCAACAAGTACTCCGCACTGCTCAGTAACTCCAAGTTTCTCTAGTACATTTCTGAATCTTTTCCCTTCTATTTAAAACACCCCTGCACCACATCCCTCCCTGCTCTCAGTGTCTTGTTTTCTACCAAAGTGACAGAAATAGTAAAAGCATATCTCACAATCAGAAATGTCAGTGTGATGCCCACAATCCCAGCATGCTTAGAGGCTGAGGCAGGAGGACTGCAAATAAGAGCCCAGCTTGGATAACATAGTGATTTAGTGAGACCCAGTCTGGCACTGTATTTTTTTATTTTTATTAATATTTAGTACAGGGTTTACAGGGTCTCACTACATAGATTGGACTCCTAGTGATTCTCTTGTTTTCATCCTCCCAAGTGCTGGGATTACAAGCATGTGCCATCACGCCCAATCTCAATTGCTGTCTCAGTGCTCAATGCTGGGCCGCTGTACTTTGCCTAAGAAGGTGCTTTAGTCCACTGAGATAAATGGCTGGCCCTTGGAAATGTATTTTAAAAGTGTGTGTGTGTGCATGCGCGCGCGTGTGTGTGTGTGTGTGTATGTGCCGGAGTGTTGAGGTTATAGCTCATTGTGAAGGTGCTGAGTTCAATTTCCAATGTAATTACCAGTGAGTCAATAAATAAATAAGTAAATAAATAAATGTCAATGAAAGAAAATTTGAAAAACTGAACTGAGTTTCACCTCTAGCTCTTATCTCATGTAAGGCAGGTAACATAATTCCACATTTCTTCACTCTCAAGTTTTTCAGTGACTTTGAATTCAGTCCATTCAGGGCTCTTGTACCTCCCATATTTTTCAAAGAGTGGCATTCAGAGTCTACAGGCTTTGCCTAGTATAGTCAGAAAGGGGCACATATGTTAGCACTGAAGCTAACATCCCTGAAAGAATGATCAACATAGTAACAACTTCTTCCTAGAAATACTGTTTCTTACACAGTGAAACCAGAGTTTCTGTCTAACCTGGACGCTTGTTTCTTCTAAAAGTCATACTGAACTGAGTTGCCAGTCACACATTAATGGTATTTAGAGGTGGAGCCTTTGGAGGCTCATGATGAAGTCATGAGCTGGGGCCACAGGTGGACACTAGTGGCTTCCTAAGAAGAGGCCGAAGTTAGTAAGTGTGCTCTGCGTCTGGCCATGAGATGCCCTGCACTGATCCATGACTCCATGGCAACCCCAACTCCAAGAAGGGCTCGCTGGGTGCTAGGCAACCACTGATACTGTGCCCTTGAACTTATCATTCCTCCAGAATGGTGAGCTGAGCGGATCTGTAACTTACTCAATCTCTGGTGCTTTGTCATGCCAAGAGAAAGCCAACTAAAACTAAGTAACAGTGGGGTTATTTAATGTTTCAGTACAAAATTTATTTATCTTTTTACCCGCAGCACAAATCCTGGTTGTCAAGAATGGTATAGATTATAAAGTCAAATTACACCTAATTATTCATGTGGTTTAGTCTAAAGTTCAAAGAAAGAAATCTAAGATTAATAATGCTAGGATTTTTAGCAACAAAATTGAAATCCTGCCCTCCTCATACTAGAGATCAAAGCCAGGGCCTTGCATGAGCTACAGTTCTGGGTTTGTTTGTTTGCTTTCCCCCATATCTGAATTGAAGACATACTTTTTTATGTTTCTCAGGCTGGCCCAAAGTCTGAGTTCCTCCTGCTTCAGGTTCCTGAGTAATGAGGCTAGAAGCATATCCCATCACACTCAGTATGAAAATTATTTAAAATTTATACTACCAGAAAACATGATTACCACTTATTTTTTTGTTTTTTCTTTTTCAATGTTAACTTTCATTTAAGAATATATCTTACAGTCCAGGTGTGGTGGTGTACTCCTGTAAGTCCAGCTCTAGGGAGGCAGAAAGCAGGAGGATCACTGAATCCAATCTGTGTAGTGAGACCCTGTGGGCGCATGCACACATGCACACACACACACACACACACACACACACATACACGCTAAAGAATACAGTTTACCACTAAGCTTTATATTGAAGTATTTCCCATAATTTTGGTTTTCTGAAATCCATTTTCTAGTTTCTCAAGAACCAGTGCTCTCTGAATTCTTGACTTTTGATACTATTTGTGACAGATAACTAATATTTGAAAGTCGTCTTCGATAACTGTCCAATGTTTGGCCTACATTTCCTTTTCTTGAATATCTGAAATGTATTTCTAGCATAAAGCAGTGCTATTGATTTAGTCTAAATTTAGTCTTTGAGGATTCTGGTTCTATTTTTCTTTTGTAATCTGGTAAAGGTTTTTTTTTTTTTCCTTCTTTTATTAGCTCAACCATAGATGTAGCTCAGAGGCAAAATGCCTGCCAGTCACGACTGAGGTCCTGAGTTCGATACATGGTACCAAAAAAAATCAATCAACATTCATTTTCAGTATTCTTAATTTTGTCTTTTTTCAATATGTAGCATAATTTTATTATTGTCACTTAGAACTTCTAAAAGTTTTTATTTCTTTTTAAAGTAGTTCTTTTCTTTTTGATTTTTTAAAAAATACATTTTTGCATATATTTAAAATATACAACATTCTATGACACATGTACTGTAAAATGATTACTATAATGGAATAAATTAACATGTTCATTACCTCATATAGTTCTATGGTTCTTCCAGCTTGCTGTTCCTTTAATTTGATTTTTTT
>PVKN010039312.1:0-10905 GCA_004027915.1 Capromys pilorides | reverse complement strand
AAAGAAAAAAAAGTTAGATAATAGAAATAAAAAGAACAATGATAGTAAAAGAAGAAGTTAAATTGTCATTATTTGTGATGACATAATGCTCTATACAGAAGACCCTAAAACTTCCACTAAAAATTGCTAGATTTAATAAATAAATTCAATAGCTTAGCTGGATACAAAGTCAACATACAAAAATCAATAGCCTTCCTGTACATGAATAACAAACTCACTGTGAGAAAAATTAAGGAAACAATGCTTTTCACAATAGCATCCAAAAATGTAATGACTAGGAATCAGTCTAACAAAAGAAGTAAAAAATCTCTATATTGAAAGTAACAGCTCTCTGAAAAAGGAGATTGAATCATATATTAGAAAATGGAAAGATATCTCTTGCTCTTAGAAGAACAAATATAACAGAAATGGTTATACTTCCAAAACTATTATATAGATTCAATGCAATTCTGATGAAAATTCCAATAACATATCTCGTAGAATTAGGGAAAACAGTCTTAAAATTCCTTTAGAAGCAGAAGAGGCCTACAATGACAAAGACAAATTTGGACAACAAATATAAGGTAGAGGGTATCACAATTCCTGACTTGAAATTATACTATAAAGCTACTGTGATAAAAACAAAGTGATACTGGCAAAAAACAGACTCAAAGATCAGTGGAATGGATTAGAAAATGAAGAAACAATTCCAGACATACTCAGCTACCTTATCTTTGACAAAAGGGCCAAACATGTTCACTGCAAGAAAGATAGCTTCTTTTATTAAGTGGTGCTGGAAGGCCCAGCAAGATAGCTTATCAGACTAAGTGTTTGCTTAGGCAAGTGCAGGAGTTTGACTGGGGTTTGACCACTGGCACCACATGCCACACCAGCCCCACCCATGGGTGTGCTCAGCTGGCCACCTAGTCTTGGCACGGTGGTACATGCATTTAATCCCATTGCTGGGGAGGCTGAAAACAAGAGGTTCACTACAAGTCTGATCTGTGTAGTGAGATCTTGTACAAATAATAATAATAATAATAATAATAATAATAATAATAATAAATGGTGCTGGAAAAACTGTATTTACACATGCTGAAAATTAAAATTAAAATTGGGCCCATATTTTTTCCTATGCACTAAACTAAATTCAAAATGGATCAAAGTTCTAAATATTTAAACATAAACATTAAATGTGCTGGAAGACAGAATAGACAAAACTCTTACACACACTGATGTAGGCAAAAAGACAATAAATAAAGATGCAATGAAAGTATCGCAAAGAGACTGTAGCTCTTACCTCATCTTGTTAGAAAGCTTTTGCTCAGCAAGAAAAACTATTAAGAGTAAAGACACAACCCACAATGTGGGAAAAATGTTTGCCAGCTGTTCCTCAGACAACGAATTACTATTAAGGACATAAAAAGAGCTAACATAAAAATCAGACCTTCCAGATTTAAAGACTCAATCCAACAATGGGCATCTGAGATGAATGTACACTTCTCAGGTGATCAAATAAAAATAACAAATAAATATATAAAAATATTCAAAATCACTGATCATTAAAGAGACGTAAATTAAAGCAAAACTGATATTTCATCTCCCTCTGGAAATGGCTTTTTTTTTTTTTAACTAGGGATTGAATTCAGGCCCTTACATTTGCCAGGCAAGCACTTATTCTACTGAGCTATCTCTCTGGCCCCAGAAATGGTTGTTTTTAATAAGTCAATCAATAACAAATGCTGTGGGGAAAATGAAACCTTTCTCCATTGTTGATGGAAGTATAGACCTGTACAATCAGTGTGGAAATCAGTGTGGAGCTTCCTCAGAAAACTAAGATTGAAGGTATCATTTGACACAGATATTCCCCCTCTCAATATTTTCCCAGAAGAACAAAAAACATCATACCACAGTGATATATTTGCACCCATGTTTATAGCAGTACAATTTGTAATAGGTAGGCATTGGAAACAATTCAAATGCCTATCAATTGAAGAATGAACAAAAAAGATATGGTTCTCTTTTGAGGAGGCTGTCCTGAGTAAGAGAGCCACATGAGCCTGTTCATATGTTCTATGTGGACTCTACCCTCCGCTTCTTTCCAGTATTTGCTTCTTGCATTGTTGTGTTCTCCCCTTACTTTGCTACATTTCTATAGTTAAGTTGGTTTTACTTGAATGATTCATGTTTAAGAGAAAAGAAAAACAAAAACAAAAAAAATTTGTTTCACTGCCTGCTGCAAATAAAAACAGTAAACGAAGTGGCAGGTTAAAAAAAAAAAAAAAGATGTGATCTTTTTATTCTTAATACTCTTTTTACAATAGAGTATTAGCCATAAAGAAGGATAAACTTGAGACTTTTATAGGTAAAAGGATGCCACTTGAGGCTACACTCATAAGTGAAACCAACCAGAGTCACATGTGTAAATATCATATTGTCTCCCCAGTGTGAGAAGCTGAAAGAGTAAATAAGATCCAACATGTACAGTAGGTATTATAAAATGGAAAGAAACTTTTCAAGAGGAAAAATATACTGGGGTTATAGGAGGAGGAAAGGAAGATAAGAGAAAATAAATATATGTTTATGATAGTTAAGATACTTCTGTTACTTCTGTTTAGTTCATTGAAAAGAAAGATTTGTGCTAATGTGGTTTTTATGATTAAATGCATATATCTTATATTTTGAGTATCTAACTTAGAGATAACAATATACAGTATGTTAACCATTGTTATTCTCCTATTATCTCACTTTGAAATTTTTAAAGGTTTTTTTTTAGAATAATATTTCTGAGTATGGTCTCTAGGCATGTCCATTTATCTATAAAAGCCTCATGCTCAACTTTCTTTGTAGCTGAGTAGTACTCCATTGTGTGAAAATACATCTTTTTTTAAATCCATTCCTGTAAGTGAAATAAATCTGACCCACATCAATAGACATCGCATTGTCTCCAGGCCGGGACTGGAAGCCAGATAGGACGGCAGGTGGTGGGAAGGTGCAAGGAAATATAAGAATCTGAAAGAATAAATAATATCTGAAAAGCACAGTAGAAATTGTGAAAGGGAAAGAAATGGCTCAAAAGGAAAGAACAACTGAAATAAGTGAAAAGAGAAAAAAAGAAGAGAAAGATATATATTTATACACAAGATATCAAGATATCTAAGATAACTATACTACTATTTTTCATGTGTGCCATTGGGGATTGAATGCAGGGCCTTGCACAGGCAAGGCAAGAGCACTGCCATGGAGCCACGTCTTCAGCTCTGAACTACTAATTTCTATTGGTTTCTTGAAAGAACAGTTAGTGCTTAATTTTTTCTTTTTACCAATTTTGCATGCTTATATCTGGTAATCTGAACAACTATTTTGAAGATAACAATATCCAAGATAACAACCGTTGTTGATTTCTTATCATCTTGTTTTAAAATTCTGTATCTTTAAATGTTCTTCTAATTTTCTATTCTCTTTAAAATAAAATATAATTTAATTTAATAAAATAAAGCAATGTTGGTTTTAAACCAGACAGTTGTTCTAAGCAGTTCCTGATGCAGTACCTCTATGGCAAATATCAAGTGGTATATAAAAACAATTATCTGGGAAATCATGCACCTAATATTAATAGAACATAAACTTTTGGGATAAAATTTTATAGAGCTAGAGTATATACTTATTGTCTTATCCCAGTGTTGTTTAGGAGGAGCCAAAACACTTCATCTATCGCAAAATATTTCCCTTATTGAACTGGAATCAACACCCTTGAGGGCCACTCTTTTAAACAGAAATATATTTAGCAAGCTCTTGTTAGAATGCACATCATCTGCTTTGGAAGAAAATACAATAAAAATCATCTATTACTGCATTAACAAAATCTATTAAAATATTAAATAGGCTGGAATGTTAGGTGCGGAATCCAATCATTTTACAAAGAAAAGATATATTTGAAGTTACAAATTTTGGGGAATTATTCAGAGAGGAGGAAGTCTGGATCCAGCATCTTAGATAAGATTTCATTAAGGGGCAGAGTATCTGTGAAGAGCCGAGTAGAGAGGAATGAAGTGATAAATAAAATTTTTGTCTTTGTCCCTGTTAGATCTCTGGAGCCTTATTCAAACCTTAATTAGTATAAATCAAGACTCAGAATATCTTGATCTATCTTGGTTCTCATCTAAGTGTACACTGCTACTGATGTGTAGCAAAGAAGTTGAAGCACATCCAGTTCTTGGATACTTGCCTTGTGTCTAGGAATTTGACCCATGTCTACTACCTGGCATTTCGGTGAATGATGCCCATCCCTTTTCTCATGCATAGTCACACAAAAAGGAATAATGAAAGACCAAGAGCTAAACGATACTATTTTCTTGTGACCAGTGTACCAAATGGCTTCTTTGAACCCAAAGGAGACAGGTTTAATAATTGAACACCAAGATGTGCTTTCACTGTAAACCTAAAATCCAAATAAGAAATGATCATGAGAGGCAATACATGATCCTTCCCCTTTATGGCAAATTCAAGGTGTGTGCTTAGTTCAAGGGAACCCTTCTTCAGGAAGTTGAGACAACGAATTTTCGCCCAGTTTTGCCTTCCATAGCTTTGCTGTTTTCCTCCCCTCATGAAAAAAATGAGCAACATCTGATATGGTCCTGAGTGCTGGATATTTGGGGAAGGGTAGTGTGGACTTCCAAAGACACATTTGGCAGGCAGCCACCTTGGGGAAAATGAGAATGTGTGCTCAAGGTTGGCAACACAGCCTGGAAAATCTCAGTGTAAAAAATGTCCTGGCTTGAAATTTTATGGATTCCTTAGTTCACTCCAATTCCCACTCCCAGTAGTGGTGGATGAGAGAAATGGCAGCAATTCAGCACTTGTGACAAACTCTTAATATAAATGTTTAAGCAAGAATTCAGTTGCTGGGGGCTGGTGAGATGGTTCAGTGGTCTAAAGCGCCTGCTTACGAGGGCTCAGGCAACTGCGGGGACTGCAGTTCGATCCCCGGCACCACATGCTGCGCCAGCGCCACCACCAGGGCAGGCTGAGCCAGCCACGAAATGAATAAATAAAGAAACAAACAAACACAACAAGCAAACAAACAAATAAATAAATAAAATTAAAAAAAAAAAAAGAATTCAGTTGCTGTAGCCTGAGATTTTACTGATATTTATTATTTTAGTACAATTTGATAGAAATTTTTATAGTACAATAGTAGCAGCACGAGCATCTTTGGTCTGATTTAACATTTTGTCCCTAGGGACTGTTGACTCTAACATTGTTCCTTAGCAACCAATTATGTCACTGACAGTATCATGGTTACCTGAACTAGAGTTCTTATTGGGGATAGGGCACAAAGATAACCAAGAGCCTGTCTGGGGTCATCACCTCATGACTATGTCTTGATTGGAATTTACTTTGTACTCTTTCATTAGTATTAGCCTAAGGTGGGTGAAAATTCATTCCTGCTCCCCATCAATATGTAGCACTTTTTATTTTTCCCACATATAACTTAGAAAAAAAGCATATAGTTTTATTTCAAATAGCTTACAGAAAATGAAAAATTATATGTCTTTTGAGGGCCTACTATGCAATGGACCTTGTTAGAACTGAATCTATCTTATTTAACTTTGTTGGAAGTTCCATAATCCCATTTTGAAGGCCCCTAACTCTGAGGACATATAATAATCAAGAAAGAAAATTGTAGGTTTTAATCTTATTTTCACCCTCCCTTTCCTTTTGTTGCTGTATTTTATTTGTATTGCAGACATTGAATTCTCAGTTCAAGTACATTCTTAATAAAACAGACGTGAGTCTTTTAAATCTCTGCACATATTTTTCTCAAATAAAAAACCTGTCTGCTTACTAAATATACACTTTCCTTTCTGGTTTGCACTCTGTTGGCAAAGGATAGTTCATTGCAGAGTGAAACACTGCACTAAATGTCAAAGGAGACAGAAAGAGGTCAAAGAGATCACTTGCCTGAACTTTTGATTCATTTTAAATTGACCAAAGCTATAAAAAACAATTCCATCATTAATCACAAGGGAAAAAATGATGACAGACGACAAGAGTTGGTTAAAAAAATACCAACACTTGTCAAAATATCCCCTCTTTTTATGGGTAAAGAGTGATGGTTTGGAGAGAGTATATGAACCTTCTTCAATTTAGTAGTTCTGATACATTTTTATTTTTTTCAAAAGAAATTTCCTGAGCCTAACCTAGTTGAGTTATGCGACTGTCAGTGTACACTGTTTTTAGTCCTTAACACCATTTGTCACTCAACCAACTAGGCATTCCCATCAGTCTCTTTTAGATTTCTTCTTTTGTGCTGTGAAAGATCATCCTTTTTCCTGCCTTGGTATACAGATAAGCCAGTCATTCTTGGAGTAACCTGTTCATGTCTAATAGTACAATTTTGGATGCTGATAATTTACTTTTGATGCTAATTAATTATAAGTAATCCTAAAAGCAAATTAAAAACACTATACTTAATGCAGGTTTTCTTATGATCTTGAAATAATGCATTTTTATGCATCTGTTTACTTGCTTTTCAAAAAATGTAATAATCTATATTCATAGAAAAACAACTTTAGTGCCCTGCATCAAAGCTTTTGTAAATGGTTATTGGTTATTTGGGGGTTTCCCCCCCTTAAGATATTAAAACAGATGAAAGTGAGCCACATCAAGTGAAAGAGATGGATGCATTCAACCACTAGCCTAAAAGCAGGATTTGGAATTTTCTTTTCATTTTTGTTTGCTTGTTTGCTTACTTGTCTTTTTAAGGAACAAGGCTATTTCTTTGCTCCTGAAAATTAGTAGGACAATGGAGTGCCAACGTTGGCTTGCAGACCTAGAAGGGACATAAATCTCCAAGATACCCCTCTACATTTTCCCTGTCAGGGGAATGGGAGGGGAAAGCTCTGTGGGTCTTTTTCTCTCCAACAAAGAAGCTTTGTCACCCCATTTTGGAAATGCAGTGAACAGAACCGTAGTGTATCCTTAGCAGAATCACTGCTTGTCCTCTGAGTCTGCATTCCTCTCCTTCTCTTACCGCCTCACTAGAAGCATCCCTAAAGGCAGCAGAAAGTGATAGCACAGGGAATCCAAAGACTTGGACTTGAGGTGGGCTCCAGCCCTTACCACCTGTCACCTATGTGGAATAAACAACCTCCAGGGGCATCAGTTTCCTCATCTGTGGAGTGTATCTGGGGCTTTAATCTTTCTTCTACTGCTCCACATGGCAATAGGAAGATGAAGCTGTCAAAGGAAATGATGATAAATGAAATAAGAAAAGCATAGGCCACTTCTGAGGCTCCTACAGCAAGGAAATCAACTACAGTCACATGTGTTCTGACAGAGACTCAAGGACAGGAGAGGAGAGGGACATTTCCAGGTATGGCTTGGCTGGAGGCTATCGTGAGTCAACTAGAACTGGGGCCTAACAGGCCTACACCATGCTGGGGTGCATATTTCCCTTTCTCATGTTGGTCCTAAATGGTAAGTGGGGATAATTAAGGAAGCTGCCAGTTATTAATTAAGCCGTGGAATTTGGGGCCGATTGTTACAAAAGTTGTTATAGCTGCCTTGATTGTCACTAATCCCCAAGCCCTGGGATTACAGGTGCCCACTACTATGCCTTCCTGCAAACCTGAATTAAAGCAGTCTGGCCTCCTGGTTGGATTGCAATAGAAAAGAAGTTTGTTTTCCAGTATGGTTGATGCAGATCATAGGTCCACATTCTAATTTTATATGAGGTTCAAAATTGTCTGTCCATATAGTTAGTGTCTCACAACGGAAGGCAGTTTGAAAAACCATAATCTCCTAGGGGTCATGAGAAACTGTGGGTTGCTTTTGTTGCTGTTTCTATTATTGTTGGTGATATTTTGCCATTGCTGTTGTTGTTAGTGGTGGTGGTGGTGGTAGTGTGTGTGTTTTGGACAACCAGTAGAGAAGAGCAGAAAAATAACTTGAAGATCTGTCTTCTAAAGCCTTTAAGTTATATTGTCATAGGCAAATTACTTAATCACTTTTTATTCACTTCCTCATCTGTCAAAAGGAAATGAAAACACCTCTTTCCCCTCCTCATCACGCAATTCATGGGGAATCACCCAACTACAAGGAAGTAGCATCTTCCTAGGAGTAGTCTTCAAGGGCCATTCTCATGTTATCATCATGACTACATCGGCATCACTGTCACCATAGTGGGTAATATAGACTTAGTATTAAAAACAGACATTTTTACTTATAGTATCTTTCTTTTTTAAAATGTATTTAGTACAGGGTCTACAGGGTCTCACTATACAAATTGGACTCATAATGATCCTCCTAAGTGCTGGGGTTACAGGTGCCCACTACTATGCTCAGTCTCAATCACAGGCCTAGTGTGCCCAGGGGTGAGGCTGACAAGGCATGCCAGGGATTGAACCCTGGTCCCTGCATCTCTCTAAGCAGATTCTTTAATCTGCTGAGTTATCTGACAGGCCTTAATTATAGCATCTTAGTCAGCTCCATACTCTAGAACAACAGGTTTCAGTTTGAAAAAGTCTGTCCTATACAGGAAACATAAAAAATCCCAAGGAAGAGACTCATTGGGTGGTTTGCATTTCAACCTCTGCAGCTGTCTAGGGGATTCCTTCACACCACCTACTCACACACAGTACAGAGGACATTCTAAATGTGTCAGGGAAGAACTGGTAAGAAGGATTCTTAGCCCCATGGGCCAGTGCACAGTAAACCTCAAAGATTCTCACTCCTTTACAACTTAGTAACCATTCCCCACTTCTCTTCCAAAATACTATTTGAACCCTATCTTATTCAGGTATCCTCGGGAGGCCCAGACTACACTTGAAAGTGATACTGTATTAGGTGTTGTTGCGATGGACAAGTGAATGTAGTTAAACTTCTTATGAATATATTAGGGCTGCTTTATTTCAGTAACAGCCAGTTTAATATATATTTTTCAAGATATAAGTATGTCTTCAGTCTGGCAAGGTCTCTGTAACTTACTGATTTGACTTGTAAATCTTGGGGCCACACTAAAGCTATAAGAAGTCTTCAACTACCTGTTACTCTCCAGCCACTGTTTGTAAAAGCATTGTCATTCAGAGTTTTGATTGACTTTCACAAAATGTGACTGGCTGATTTAATTTTACAATTCACATTTATGACTGGTTTGTTTATCCTATTTTTGTCCCTGGAAGCCCCAAAGAAGAACCTCAAAGCACATATTGCTAGCCTTATTTCTAGACTTGTAGAAATATCAGGGAAGTTGTGGTTGGGCAGTGAGGTCAAATTTTTGGTGGACAACCACACCTGCCACAATCTGGCTGGGTCACACATGATCTTAGGTAATTTTCCCTCTTCACGCTTTCATTTCTTTGTGTGCAATGAGGGAGATTTAAATATCTGTTTGTTTCTATGAAGTTGAAATGAAGGAAAGTTAATGAGGCAAGAAGATTATGTTACATGATTGGCACATAATAAATGTTTCTTTTTCTTTTGTATCCTGACTTTTAGAATATATAGCAAGAGAAGGAAGTGATCTCTATTCTTACAAATCATATTTGAATTACTCCCCAATACTCTTTTAATTCATCTAGAAATGGCATTTTGTCCTTAATCTTTACTCTGTGTTTTTCTAAGGGAAGACACAAATTGGCCCAAGCCAGCAACCTATGCCCAATTATAGATTTCACCCTTTCAGCTTTCTAGGAGATACCTCACACAACATGCACTGCAATATAATTCAGTATCTACCCTCAAGTGCTGACCAGATCCTGTCTCTTCCCCATACACCATCTTTGTCCTCTCATGCTCATGCTCTTTGGCTCACACACCAACAACCCACAAGGCCAATCACCTCTCTTCTGTTCCCATTGAGGTCAAAGAGAAACAGGAGAGAAAAGGCTAATGCAACAGAGTTTTCCCTCCATTTAAGATCTACTCTACTAGGCTAAGCTACTGGAGGTTTTCTTAGGTGGCAAACGTGTCATTTTGACAGTAGGATGGCTGAAAGTTGAATTTGGTTTCCTGGCTTGACATTTTAGAGGTTCACCATCTTTAGTGCAAGGATGTGATTAATCACGGTTTGCAGCTACGTACTAAGCAAACTATGTCTTGTTTCAAGTGAGGGATAGAAGTACTTGGAGCAAGGTAGATGTGTTGAGTTCTCTCAAGCAATGTTTCATTTATGTTAGATTTTAATAATACTCTAAAGGCAGGCCACTATAACATTTTAATGGGTTAAAATGTTAACCCATTATATAAGACTATAATAGCCTTACTTTTATAGTCAACCTAGCTCTATTACATCGACTGTTAACCCATTAAAATGTTACTTAGATTGAAGAGCCCATAAGAAAATGGAAAGATATTTCTTGCTCTTGGATAAGAAAACAAACATAATGAGAATGCTCACACTCCCAAAACTACTATACAGGTTTAATTCAATCTCAATCAGAATACCATTAACATGCCTCAAAAATCTACATAAAACATTCCTAAAATTCATCTGGAACCAGAAAAGGCTTAGAAGAGCAAAGACAATTATCAGCAATAAAAGAAAGTCATGGGGAATCACAATCTCAGACCTGAAATTATACTACAAAGCTACTGTGATATAATAAGTATGGTGCTGGCCAAAAACAGGCCAGGCAATCAGTGGAACAGAATAAAAGATGCAGACACATCCCCAAATGCACCCAGGGACCTTATTTTTGATAACGGGGCCAAGCATTTTCATTGGAAAGAAGAAAGCCTCTTTAATAAATGGTTCTGGATAAACTAGCCCTCCACAGGCCAAAGACTAAAACTAGATCCATTTCTATCACCATACATGAAACTAAAATCAAACTGGATCAAAGAGCTAAATATTAACACAGAAACACTAAGTTTACTGAAAGAGAACATATGTAGAAATCTTAAAGACATAGAAAGCCAGAC
>PVKN010039311.1:0-10893 GCA_004027915.1 Capromys pilorides | reverse complement strand
GAGCAATGAAGTTCCATATCATGCAGTTTTTCTTGTCCCTTGGAATAGATTACTTTCTTGCTAAGTGTAAGAGAGAAAAGGTGACTAGTATATGGGGCTGGCAAGATGGTTCAGTGGTCTAAAGCACCTGCTTAGGAAAACTCAGGCAACTGCAGGGACTGCGGTTCGATCCCCGGCACCACATGCTGCGCCAGCCCCACCACCAGGGCAGGCTGAGCCAGCCATGAAATAAGTAAATAAAGAAACAAGCAAACAAATAAATAAAATAAAATAAAAATTTGAAAAAAAGAAAATGTAGTATAGATACACAATGGAGTACTATTTAGTCATAAAGAAAAACAAAATCATGTCATTTGCAAGAAAATAGATAACTTGAGACCATCATGTGAAGTGAAAAAAGCTAGATTCATAAAGTTAAATATCATATGCTTTCTCTTAGTGAGAAATATAAACAAATAAATAAATGCAAACCAGAAAAAGGAGTGGTGATAGGAAATTAGAAGACGCTCCTGAAAATAGAAAAAAGTATGGGGGAAGAACAAGAAATGAAGGGGGCAATAAGGAGATTGAGAGTAAACCAAATGCCATTTGCTTGCCAATTTCCCCAAATGAACATCACTATTCTGTACTAAAATAAAATGAACTACTAATAAACAGTGAAAAGGAAATGTGGAAGAAATAGTTGAATTAGAAAAGATGGCATTAGGGAAGTCTGGAACAAAGGTTTTAAATATGGCCTGTGATGACATACAAGCTATAGCTAAATAATTTCTAATTTTTAGTATGGTTGTCCCAACATTTTTATACAATGGACAGAAAATTTTCAGCAACATGCCTAGGTTAAGGATTGGAAAATAGAAGGGAAAGGGGTTTTTAAAGAGAAAACTTAAAAGTAATCCCTACTTGTTAAAAGCTACTTCTATATTGTTTGCTTTGTTGTAGCCATGTGTCCTGAGTTCAATCCCTGGTACCAAAAAAAAAGGGGAGGGGGACATTGTAGCCATGTGTGCTGAGCATACAAAAAGTGTTGCTATGAAAATGTTATCTTAGAATTTTATGATGAGGGATCCTGCTTAGCACACAGAAGGCCCTGAGTTTGGCCTTTAGCACTCAGAAAAAATACAAGAATTTAGATTTTTTTAAAATGCTGCTGCAGGGCCAGCTCAGTGGACTAAACTGCCTGGTTAGGCAAGCTTAGGCAAGAACAGTGACTGCGGTTTGATCCCTAGTAGTACATGCCATGCCAGCCCAACACCTAAGCAGGCTGAGCCGGCCCGAGTCCAGGCATGGTGGTACAACCTATAATCTCAGTGCTGGGGAGGCTGAAAACGGGAGGATCACTGAGTCTGGGATGCAGAGTGAGATCCTGTAACAACCAAATACATTTTTAAAAAATGCTGCTCCATGCCTCTAATCACAGCCATTTACGAAGCTGAGGCAGGAGTGGAAGATAAGTTAAAGGTCAGCCAGACCAACTTTGTAGCTGGGAATGTAGCTTAGTGGAAGGCTCTGGGACCAAGCCAACAGTACTGAAAAACAAAAACCATAAACTTTATAATAGGGCCCTGGAATGATATCTTGGTTTGAGATCAACCAGAAGCCAATCTTAAAAGAAGGCTTGACATTTAAGTAGCCTATTTGCAAGGCAATCACAGGAAATAGTCATGGGTATGTGAGCAGATGCAACAGGCAGCCATGATAGGACGCTTTACTCTGCAAACTATCACTGCAGCCATGGGAGCTCAATGCACTGGTCAATATGGGAGTGGGCTGTACAGTTCGGAATTACCCCTTCTGAGGGTTGGGGGGTATGCTGTGGCATTTGTACACTGAGGCTTTGGTGGAGAACTCTTGGGAGTGTGAGTTGCTGATCTTTGGGTCCTTTAGCTCTGCCTCTGGTTTAGTGTAGGAAGGCAGGGCCTTCCAGTGGCAGAGAAGCCCTAAAGCAAAAATTTGCAGATGCAAGTGTTTGCCTTGCAAGCCCAAGGGCCTGAATTCAATCCCTGGTTCAGAAAAAAAAAAAAAAAAAGATTTGAAGGTGCGGATAGGTGCCAGTAGGCCAGGTGTTGACTACACTGGTAGGGCAGCGTCAGAAAGCATCCACTCCAAAGAAATTATTTTAGTTCTTCTTAGTTGATCTTTGGGAATGTTACATTCAATATTAAGTGTGTGTCTGTGTGTGTGTGTGTGTGTGAGAGAGAGAGAGAGAGAGAGAGAGAGAGAAACAGAGACAGAGACAGGCAGACAGAGAGACAGACAGTGACAGACAGAGAGAGACAGAGAGACAAGATAGGGCTTTTGTACTGAGCTATATCCCAGCTTTTCTATTTTATCTCCAAACAGGGTCTTGCCAAGTTGCTCGGGGTGAACTAGAACTTGCAATTTTCCTACCTTGGCCTCCCAGTGTGCTAGGATGCCAGCCATGTGCCATCATGTCTGGTTTATTTTCAACAACTTGATGCTGTTCATAGGAAGATAGCTAGTAGGAAGAAGTATACCATTTGGGTCTTTTGTGCTGAAGGGAAGATCTTTATGGTTCAGTTCTCTCTGAAAAGTGTAGTAGCTGATACCTACCTGATCTGATGTGTGGGAGTCCAAGACATCTGTGCTAAGTATTTAACACAGTGCTAAGGAACTAAGTTACTCAGGATATGGTAAAAAGGGTAGCGATGGTCTTGTTCTGGCAGCACTGATCTAACAAGAGTTCACTCTCACCCCGGAGGCATGTCCTATGTGGAGAGCTTACAGAACTCAGGAGCCTTGTCCCCAAACATTCCCTGGAGGTTTTTGAAATAGCCAGCCTCCAAAGCATTTTTCCTGCTAACTGGAGATAGGTGCCTGCCATAGCTGTGTCCCTCAGTTTCCTGTTTCTCCTCTCTGAGATCCATGAGGACCTTTCTATCAGCTCCTATACCAACCAATCCTACCTCTCCTGTGCACAATACACAGCCTTGGATACCTCTCAGCTAGAGGCTAATTTTTGTTTATTTCTGATAGGAAAAGTAATGCAGGCTCATTTTTTTTTTTTGAGGGACCATGGTTCAAACTCATGACCTTGCACTTGCCAGGCAGGCACTTGTGCCACAGAGCTATCTCCCTGGCTCCCTTCATTTTTTAATACACTTGACAGACAGAAAAAATATGAAAAAGAAAACCAGAGACCCCTATTTTAAAGATTTTCTAGTTAACATCTTGGTATATTTCCTTTTGGTGTTTTTTTCCCTAGGAATGTACAAATCACATAATTGGGATCAATTATTTATTTGTTTATTATTTATTTATTTGGTCGGACCGGGGTTCGAACTCACGACCTTGCACTTGCCAGGCAGGAGTTTGTGCCATGGAGCTATCTTCCCAGCCCCTTGTATTATGGTTTTTTTTTTTTTTTAAGGGATCAATTTTTTAGAAGACTAAATTTCTTTATTGTTTAATGCCTCTTTGGCTAGTTTTTAAGAGGATCATTATTTAGTCCTACAACTGACATTATTTAGTCCCACTTTCTCATATTTATTGGTCTGTTTTTCTCACCTGACATTATAATGTTAACATGTTCCTATAACATCAGAATTTCTTTTTTTTATGTATTTAGTACAGGGTCTACAGGGTCTCACTACACACACTGGACTCCTATTGATCCTCCTGTTTTCAGTCCCCCAAGCACTGGAATTACCAGATGCCCACCACCATACTCAGTCTTAGTCATAGGTTCAATGCACTTGAGCGGCAGGGCCAGCACAAGATTGAAACCGGTCCCTGGATCTGCTTAAAACCAGGTGGTTTAGTAAGCTGAGTTATCTGGCCAGCCCTAGAATTTCTTCAAAAACATGATGCTTAAAGCATGGATAATACTATACGTGGATTTTTAAAATTTAAATCATTCCTGTTATTATTGTAAATTGTATCTTTTTGCGCTTTGTAAATAATTCTGCATTAAGAATATACATAATTATTTGTGAGCTTTTCTGATTATTTCTTTCAGGAAAATCTCAATTCAAATCCCTAGAATAAAGGGTATAGATATTCTAAGGGTTGTTAGCATATGCTGACAAATGTCCCCGGTGGAGTTTTTGTTGCTATTTTGTTTTTGTTTTTTGTACTGGTGATTGAACCCAAGGCTTTTCTAGTGAGCTCCCTATTCCCATTTATTTACATTACTGGAGAGTGAACCCAGGGCCTTTGCACTGAGCTACACCCTAGCCCTCTACATGTTTAAAAAATATATATTTTGAGACAGTCTCGCTAAGTCTCTAAGTTTTCAGCTGTGCTTGAATTTGAGATCTTCCCGCATCAGCCTCCCAGAGTTCTGGAATTACAAGTGTGGACCACCAAGTCTGGTTCATGCACTTTTCTTTTTTTTTTTTTAAATTTTATTTATTTATTTATTTGTTTGCTTGTTGTGTTTGTTTGTTTCTTCACCCATTCATTTTGTGGCTGGCTCAGCCTGCCCTGGTGGTGGCGCTGGCGCAGCATGTGGTGCCGGGGATCGAACTGCAGTCCCCGCAGTCGCCTGAGCCCTCCTAAGCAGGCGCTTTAGACCACTGAACCATCTCGCCGGCCCCTCATGCACTTTTCAATGATGTTAATACATGCATAGATATTATGTAACCATTACCATAATCAGGATATAGAATAATACCATCACCCCAATAAACTCATTTCTGTTACTCCTTCACTTTCACCCCTCATACCCTCTAGAGGGTTAGGGAATATTTCATTTTCTAGTGTAGAATTCTTAGCTAATTGTCAAAATTAAAATAACTCTTTTAAGTATTTTTAAGATGTTGCTGAATCAGGTTGCAGTAGCAGCCAAGATTGGTCTCTGAAATGAGTGGATTAAGTCAGGGTTCCTCTTAGAGTGGTACCTGAGTCTACTCAGGGGCTGCAAGACATGTGGTCATCCAACCACTGGGCTTCAGGGAACCAGAAACTAGGCTGGGGCAGCATTAGTGAACTTAGAAGTATTTTGAAGAGCTGACCCTCAGACAGAAATCTAATTTTTTTTTTATAATTTTCTTTTTTAAAAAATTTTTATATTATGGCTGGCTCAGCCTGCCCTGTGGTGCCAGGGATCGAACCACAGTCCCTGCAGTTGCCTAAGCTTTCCTAAGCAGGTGCTTTAGACTGCTAAGCCATCATGCTGGCCCCCAGAAATCTAAATTGCAAGACTGAAGGATATGGGTGCCACAATGAACATACTCATCCTAGTCAGAGGTAGCTTCTTGGTTTGATGGGACAGAAGATGAGGAGAAGAAGAAGCAGGCATCTACCCATTTTAAGCCAGAAGAGCCTAAGGGTATATAAGTAGGTACTCCAGGCTCTGGAACAGGAGAGTTTCACAAGGAGCCAGCTAGACATTGAACTCTGCTAAATAAGCAGGTTATCAGGAGAGAATCCTAGGTCAAAGTGGCAATTTAAAGAACTGATTAGAAACCAAGCTGGCTGCTCAGTGACTTAGAACACATTGGCAAGTAAGGTGTTCCTGATATGACTCTAAGGCAGTGATTCTCAAACTGTAGCAAATGGTTGCATGCTTCCAAAACACAAATGGTTGGGCTCTACCACCTCAGTTTCTGACTCTGAAGGTTTGGCTTTGGGAGTGAGAATTTCCAGCAAATTTTGAGGGTTGCTGCTACCTCTTGAGGAGTCACACTTTGGGAACAACTGCTCTAAGGCAAAGAAAATACTGAGATTAAAATAAAAATCTCGGGGCCGGCGAGATGGTTCAGTGGTCTAAAGCACCTGCTTAGGAGGGCTCAGGCAACTGTGGGGACTGTAGTTCCATCCCCGGCACCACATGCTGCGCCAGCGCCACCACCAGGGCAGGCTGAGCCAGCCACAAAGTGAATAAATAAAGAAACAAACAAACACAACAAGCAAACAAATAAATAAATAAATAAAATTAAAAAAAAAAAAAATTCAAGTACCAGGCCCACTCAGTGCTTGCTGAATCTGGTCTGGGGTCTAGCAGAGGGTCGACAATTTGTGTTTCTACCAAGTTTCCTGGTGATGCAGGTATTGAGGCTGCTAGTCCCAGGCCGCACTTCAATGAAAACCACAGCTCTAGATAAAGACCAAAGATTTAGAAGCCTAGGAACTTGTCTTAAGAGCACTCCTGTCTAGGTTGTTTTGCTACTACACCTGCTGCATCTTGCCCTGCCTTTATCGTTCAAATGCGAGCTCCATTGTTTATGGAGACCCTGTGTAGTCACTCTAAGTTGTAATTTCCTCATCTGTAAAATGGGGATGATAATAATAAGATTCACTTCTTTGCATTCTTTTGAAGATTAAACAAGATCTAACTAAAAATTTAGCACTGTCTGTGCTTAATAAATGCTAGTGATTATAGTTTCCTTACTGCAAACCCCTTTTAAGTTTTTTACTTGAGTGTGTATCTTTTTTTGTGTGTGTATTTTAGGGAAAGGTCTACAGAGTATTCAGGGTCTCACTACTGGATCAGACTCCTAGTGATCCACCTGTTCACAGCCTCCCAGGAGCTGGGATTACAGGCGCTGGCCACCACCATGCCCAGTCTCAATTGCTGTCCCAGTCCGCCCCGGGGCGGGGCCTGAACCGCAAGCCTGGGATGCAACACCCAGCCCCTGCACCTCTTGCAGGTGCTTTAATCCCCTGAGCTATTTGGCCGGCCCTTTGGGTGTATATCTTCAGAATGTTCCACTTCAAAAGTGGATGTTTGGGGCCAGCAGTGTGCTTATGAAATGGGAACAGGAAACAGGAACCATGCAGTGAAAAGCAGGGGGGAAGATTGGCTGAAGGAGGAAGCAGTCGGAGAGGGCAGTCAGAGGTGGGAGGCTGTCTGTCAAAGACAAGCTACCTCCTTCAAAGTTTCACCTAGGGCAGTTCCCGGGACAGACTCCAGGGCTTCATTAGGCCCCAGGGGATCTGCCAGCGTTCCTGTTGCAAGCAGCCCAGGGAGAGAACATTCAGATGCCCACAGTGAAGTCTGGAGAGGTACCTGGAGACCAGCTGGCAATTGGATTTGGGTTCAAAAGTTTCTTTGTCTTTAGCGCTACCCCTATTTGGCAAATATTCATACTACAGTGCATCATATAGTCATGCCAGGACACGGTCCTTTTTAGGGGAGGTCTGCTCTGTGCTTTCTCCAGACGTCCTGGGCCCCTCAGGAAGCGCTTTTATCTTATCTGAGTAGTGCAGCCCTGGTGCCTTGCCCAAAAGAGACCAAGACCTTTGCAACTGTATTAAATAAGAGAAACAAAAGCAGCAAGTTAAGGCCCCCGTGAGTACGGCCAGCCAGCCAATGGGGTCCGGCCGCTCCCCAGCGGAGTGGTACTATGATGACAGTAGCCAACCAGCGCGCTCCATGCAAATGAGGATACTGTATCCCGCACCAGCCGCTTCAGTGCCGCCTGGTTGTTATAGTGATAAACTGAGGCCTTGCCTCTTGGCTTCTCCGAGAAAGAAAGGGGTGGGGGAGTGGGGGTTAACCTCTTTGCTTCCCCCAGGCAAGACGGAAAGAAGGGAAAAAGAAGGGGGGATGGGTAGAGAAGAGAAAAATACGTGACAAAGAAAACATTCTCTGCCTGGGAGGAGACTCCCAGAGGGTATAGACTGGAGGGAGCAGTCACTGGCCATGCCAGTACTTACCACTGATGCTGAGTCAGAAACAGGTATCCCAAAATCCCTTTCCAATGAGCCTCCCTCAGAAACCATGGAGGAAATAGAGCATACATGCCCACAGCCTCGACTGGTAAGTAAAGACAAAGGATGCAAATGTATGCGTGACTATGGCACAAAAGAGTTCCTTATGCGGCGAGGAAAGGATGCTTAGAGGATTTTCATGTAAATGAGAACGGAGCTACCGCCTAATCCTCCTCAGCTGTTTACACTTAGCTTCTATACCGGGCGCTGCTCTCAGCTTACAAAGCATTATTGTATTGGCTAAATAGGAAACAGGCTGCTTGGGATATGCTGTGTGTTTGTGACTTGGGAGGAGGGGATGGCCTGTTTCCTCTTAGGTGTATTCTTGTCTGGAGGTAAAAATCCTACAGTGCATTTTTAAAATGGTTTTCTCTTTGCAAAGCTTGTAAGCAGTCCCTCGTTAAGTTCAAAATTCTAGTTCAGGAATGATTCAGTCCTCAACTGATTGTGTGTGTGTGTATGTGTGTGTGTGTGTGTGTGTGTGTGTGTGTGTGTGTGTATGTGCGCGCGTGCCTAATGACACTTTTGGAGAAAATGAAAACGACACGGAAGTAAAACTTCCCCATTCCGTTGACATTGTTGAAATATGTAAATAAATAAGTCCTTCAATGAGATATTTAGAAATAACATGCACTTAAAATGAATTGTAAAAAATTCCGCAGTATGCTCTGAGGGTTTCCATTCAGATAGTGGAAATCGGGGAGGCTACATTTACTTAGAATAGGAATCATGCTTTTAATAAAGAAAATGTGAAAAATGGGGCACTCAGCGCTTCCTTCTATCGCAGTACCTGGTATCTCAAAACTGATCAATTTCTCTACTACTCCTCATAATCCCTTGGGTAGATGTGGAAGTTTCTTCTCCACCGCTTCAGCGTGTATCCTCAAAGAATCAAAAACATCAGCTGGGTGGTAGGTTTTTCTGTGGCTCAAAGTCCCATGGAATCTGGGGAGACCTATCTTTGAACCCCCTCCCAAATCCCCAGAGACTGACGACAGCTATCCTTTCTTAGTAATTTCTTCCAAGCTGAAAGGTGCAATATTTCAATTGGCTGTGGGGTTGTACCCTGGGAAAAGGCTTTGAAAAAAACATTTTGTGATGTAGCATTTTCTGTGAACTCACAAAATGAGGGTTTGCAGCTTTCAAAGCCAACTCCACACGAAAACTGTTCTTTTCCTTTCTTTTTTTTTTTTTTTTTTTTTTTTTTGTGGGGCGGGGGAGGGTACGGGGATTGGGAAACTGTTATTTCTTAATAAGGGCCCCTAAGAGTTTAAAGTCAGGCTAAGAACAATTTCCTAAAAAGCACAAAAACAAGCGAAGTTATAATAGAGCCTTGTGGGCTTTTATTCACTAGGTTTCTATTTTTGGAAACATGCTTTTAAATAGTAGTTTCAAATTAACTACTTCACACACCTTCACCAGTTACTGAGTGAAATGGACAGTGTAGCAATTATGTTTTGTTTTGTTTTTGCAGGACTGGGGTTGGAACTCATGACCTTGCACTTGCCAGGCAGGCACTTGTGCCACAGAGCTATTTCCCCAGACCCCCAGCAATTATGTTTTTATGAGATATAAACTATCCCCAAAAGTGGGTTACTAAGGGATTCCTTTGGTCGCTTAACTCATGGTTTATCAATGGAAAAAATTGGGTGCTGAAAGTGTATTACAAGATCAGCCAGAACATATTTTTAAAATAAACCCAGTTATTCAAATTTGTATCATGCACATTTGTGACAAGTGTAAAGGGCAGGAGAAAGGCAGCATCCAACTGTCATTGGTGTATCATTTCAACCTCTGTGTCTTTTTGTCCTTCCCTTGTTACCTTTTAGCTATTCTGCTCCCTGTTGCTTCTACTTGAGAGAGGAGGGCAGAGAAAGTCAAGGGAAGGAAGAAAGTACAAGTTGTTTCAGCTTGTACTGAACAACTCAACCCAGCTCAACCCAGGTGGTCACTTACAAGAATCTTGTGAAGCCAGCAGTTTATACCCTCACCTCCTGTCCATTTTAGAAATAGACAGTGACTTCCTCAAGGGTCACATTGCTTGGAAGGGGCAGAGGTAGGAATTCAACCCAGAGCAGTGTACCTCAAAAGTGGAAGATCTGTCCCCTTACAACACACTTTCAGTACATGCTTTTCTCCTCTTTTTGGCCACTCTAGTTTAAAGTGTGTGTGTGTGTGTGTGTGTGTGTGTGTGTGTGTGTGTGTTGTTATACAGCAGCACAGGTATGATGGGGATGTGCAAAGTTGAACCATTGAAGCAATTGCTTTGATTTACTTTGATTAAAATTTGTCCATGTTGTCCTGGGCTACTGAAATTGACTGCTTCAATATGAGCTTACAGCCAATTTATAAAACACTATTAATTTTCTGAAGCACTTTTTCTCTTATTAGCAGATTTCAATCATGATAGGGTTAGTTATAGTCCACATTTAGATTTATACATCATAGATTACCTTTCCATTGCTAATGATTTTGCTTTAATGACTAAGGCAAATATTGACTGCTTCACAAAGTTTGTGGAATAAAGAAAGTGAGTGGCACTGAAAATGTGAAATTAGCCTTCCTTTTGTGATATTAGTAATTTCTGTTGATCTTATAGATTTGTCAGATCTTTGTCTTTCAAATTCAATACATTCTGTGCTTCTCCTACCACACAAACATAGCTCCCTAATCACGTCAGTCACTAGCACTGCAGCCATTAGCAAGCTATGGCTACCGAGTTACTTACCTAACTTTGGAAAGTACATGAAGGATTTGCAAGAAACCTGCTTCAGAATGGAAGTGGCACCTTTAGATTCCCCTTTCCAGGTTGTCAGAATCCTTCTCCCAGTTGTTGAAACAAAGGGGGAAGCTGGCAGCCCTGAACAACCAAAACAGGGTTCTACAGCAATTGATATTGCAGATTCCTGTACAGAACAAATTGATAATGACACAGATATGATTGAATCATGTTTCAAGGGTTTTCACATGTTTTTCCAAGAGGAATACATGTGGCTTTCCCAACTGCTCTATTCTCCATTGGAGGAGTATGCAAGAGAGGGCTATAGAGAATGCTACAACATTGCTAAAGAAATTAGAAAAGTAATACCAGAAAATTATTTAGGTTTTTATGATAGAGCCTGCATGATAAGAATGTAACCTCAGGGCTGGGGAGATAGCTCCGTGGCACAAGTGCCTGCCTGGCAGGTGCAAGGTCGTGAGTTTGAACCCTGGTCC
>PVKN010039310.1:0-10914 GCA_004027915.1 Capromys pilorides | reverse complement strand
GGAGAATGAACTGAAATCTCCACAAGCTGTGAAAAAAGAATCCTTTCCTTCTTTGCTTTTGAGTGTCAGATATTTTGTTCCGGTAATGGGAGCACAGTCACCAAAACTCTTTCACAAGGAAGACCAGGGGTAAGAGGGGAGGGTTGGTAGCTTATGTAGAAGAATTCAAATCCCACCTTGTAAGTTCTTTTCTTGCTTTTAATTTACAACAAACATAAATCACAATCCCCACATCATTCTGAGTTGCTCTACTGTCTGATTCCTGAATTACAAACTTTTGTTTATTCCATAATGTGTGTGCGCACATGCACACACACACACACACACACACACACACATAAGCACACTCTTGAGCTTGTGTCCTATGCTCATCATATATCTGACACATTGCTAAAAGACCAATGTTACCAATAAATTATTGATTACTCCCAAATATCATTGACTCTCTTTAAAACAAGGATAAAATGTGGAGCTTCATTTCCACTGTGGAGATCCAAAACCTGGGCAATACAGGGATATGGTTCCAGGGAAACTATTTTATAAGATAGAGATAGAGTACCTTCCTGGCAAATGCAAGATCCTAAGTTTGATCCCCAGTTCTGGGAAAAAAAAAAAAAGGATAGAGATAGAATTAGAGTGACAGCGAGCTTTTTCTGATTCTGATTAGCTGCTTTCTTACATTGCAGATATTTCTCGTGTTCAGATTCTAGTTCAAATGATAGCTACAAACCCAAGGTTCTTACACACACCCTCTCTGTTTTCAGGCGGAGATGTATATGCCAAACCTCGCTGGTTGGAACTATTTCTTCTAACCCTCAAATATAGACCTAGAGTGGCTGTCTTTGGAGGCAACAAAAATAGCTTTGCAGTCCACCACAAATTAGCATGTTCCAGCTCTAGTCTGGTCCCTTTTCACCAATGTGATTTGTTTTGTGGATATTCCAGCTGGAATTTTAAAGGTGGAGAGAAGGGTAGGAGGTGCATTTTCTTAATGCCAGAAATTAGATTCTATCTCTGCTGCTATGTGAAACAGCTGAGGAAATAGTAGGCTGTCCGGGGCCCAGGGACTTGTCTTAGGCAAACCTGTTTTTGGAGCAGTTGTCTGTTTATTACAATAGTTGGTTTTAGAAATTCTCCCAAAATCTGTTGGAGGAGAAGACTCTGTAGATAAAAAATGAATAAATAAGTAAAAGAAAGAAAGAAAAACCCATGCCCAGCCTTCTTTATTTATGCTATATTGCAAAATCACTTCTCAATTCAGTGCCAGGACAATGCTTGGGGCAAAGCGAAAAGTCTGTTAGGACACGATTCTTCTCACTGCAGGCATGCTTTTGTATGGTACAGAAACCTCTTCAGTTTTAAAAACTCTGACAGAAGGTAAGAGAAAAGTAATCACCATTTCTCACAAAGGTTTCATTGACAAAAGTTTACTATTTTTGTTTGAAAGCGCTTCCCACCATGGAGAAAGACTTTGAAGCAGACTCTTTGTTCAGTCATGCTTGGTGTATTTTCTTGGAGAAGATGGAGGGTAAACATGCCTACTTTTTATGGCAATTCTCTATGCATAAAGAACTAAAATCATTTCATCTAAAAGCTCTATAAGTAACATATTACATTTTCTCTTCAAGTTGTTTACGTCTCACCTCTGATTGCTAAAAAATTAAGTAGCTCCTGTATTTCTCCACTATTTGCCTAGTTTATTCCATTTCCTCTGCCTCTCTCTGTCTCTCTCTGTCTCTGTGTCTCTGTCTGTCTGTTTGTCTGTCTGTCTGTCTGTCTGTCTGTCTGTCTGTCTGTCTCTCTCTCTCTCTCTCTCTCTCTGTCTCTCTCTGTTGTGATGTGTCTGTGTGGATGGGTGCTAAGCCACATGGAAAATGTAAACATAGTTTCTGGGAGTGTTTTACTTTATTTCTTTAATTTCTAGTCCTATGTCTCTTGGTCTTCTAAGGCTCCACAGTTTCAAGGAAAGGGTTAACATGATTCCTAGCATGATTTTGTACTTGTATTTTTCCCCCCCTCCATTTGGGACATCAAAACAGCTTGCCAAACAAATCTAAGTTAAGCTTAATGAAGGCAGCAGTGTCATTTTAAATTACTGAATGCTGGAAAAGTTTTTTCTTTTTCTTTCTTTCTTTTTTTTTTTTTTTTTTTTTTCTTCCACCCTCTTTCCTATGACTGGTGAGTATTTGCCACGTGTCTAGATCTGGTTCTTTTTGTAGACGTTTTTGTGTTTTTCTTTTTTTTTTTTTCTGTTGTTAAGTCTTGGTGGTCTAACAATTGTTTGAGCTGTTCCATCCACCTGGCCCCCAGCTGTCCCTGGTTCCATAAAACCATGTTGAAAGCTAACAGTGTAGAATACAAATACCAGCTAGAGAGTGAAAAGCGTCAGGAAAGGTGCTCCACAGAACAAATGCAAACAATGTCCTCATCCTCCTGTGGCTGGAGGTGGAAGGCCACGCTTTTGTAGACACTTCACGAGTGATTTTATTTCAGGCCACAGACATTATAAAATCACTACAGAAGATTTCCTGTAGCTTGACACGCTTCTACTTCAGCCAAGCAGACTAAACGTATTTTATTCTTATTAACTTTCCTTGTATACTGAACCTTACATTATAAACTGCCTCTTTTTATTGTTATCCGCCAGCAGTCATTTCTTGGCATACAGTGCGGAGTGAAACACTGCCAAAAACATTTTTTGGCAAGGAGTGACAATTAAAACTGATACACCAACGTAGTGGAGGGAGATTAGAGTAATTCCCAACACAGCCTTCTTGATTACCTCCAAACAAGGTGCAGAGCTCTGAATGGGACTTCCTTGGACGGGATGTGACACACAAATTTATTCCTTTAGATCCAGGATCCTGCCGTCATCATTACTACTGGTAGTGATACACTCATCTTTCACATGATTCTGTGCTGAGTTGATTTTCTTCCCTTCACTCTTCCTTATTTCTTTCCATTGTCATTTTTTGTTTGGGTTTGAAATAAAGACCATGAGGACAACTGGTGCTTTTTAAAACAGATTGTAGTAATAGTGCCAATTAAGTGTTAAAAAAAATGGAGGAATACATTTTAAATTATTATTTCTTTAAAATTTTGTTTGTTTGTTTGTTTATTTATTTATTTGATACAGGGTCCCACCAGATGTGCACAACCACATCTGGTTTTGGGGCCAACACGGCATCCAGGACCAGCAATTAAACTTGGTTCCTTGTACTTACCAGGGGGGCTCTTAGACTGTTTAGTTATCTCCCCAGCCCAGTGTGGAAGTATATTTAACTACATTGTTTTTTTAATATTGTTACACATTGTTGTTGTTGAAAAAGATCTAAGAATTCAAAGATCAGCACAGGTAGCTGGGGAATTGTTAGAAACAGCGGCTGAATCCGTAGTCAGAGTGGATTTCAGTAGCTGTTTAGTTTTCATACTGCACAGCATATGTACAACGATATTGCCGTATCACAAAGGTGCTCTGGTTTTGTTGCTTAGTCCACATCCATTTTTACTTCTAGCACTGCAGATGACAGTGTAGCAGAGGAGCAGTCTGGACTCTGAAGTCAGAATGCATGTGTTGAACCAGAGCTACGGTTCTCTGGATGGCACTACTTGGCCATCTGGGGAACTCATCTGCACCTTCCTGTCTTCATCCAGAATCAGCAGCATTATTCCAAGCCACCCTGATGACCCAAAGAAGTACAGTTCTGCCACTGGAATTCTAAGCTTGCCCCGGTTACAAAGGGCTTGAAACTGGGGACTGGGAATGAGCTATGACAGAGGCCCTTGGATATCAGCAATAGTAACTCAACTTTGGGAGCAACTAACCGCAGCATGTAGAAGCCACACTAATTAAGATCTACCAGTGTTCTCACCATAACTGTCAAACTCACAAGAAGGCAACTTTCTTCAAGGAAAGGCAACAGGTACAGGAATCAAACAAAGAGTTAGCTCAGTCCATGGAGCCCTGAAGAAGAGCGGCAATGAGAAAGCCACTCTGCCAGGTACCAAGTTGACCAGGGCACTCGGGCATTCAATTTGTGTCAATCTGACAACAAGAGCTTAAGAAAATGCATAATCTTGTGGCAGTGGGTAAATGGCCCGCTGACTGTGGAGGGCCAGGAAAGATGGGAGGATTAGAGACAACACTATGGGAAACAAGGCACATATCTGTCAAGGCTCTTGGTGGAAACCACTTGGAGTAAGAATCTTTGTACTAGGGTGGAAGTCAGGCACAAAGCGATTTCACTACGCAAGATGCATCTGGATGTGATCAACCTCTGCCTTTACAGACCCCAGAGCTTGTATAATGTGCATGTGTACAGAGCTACGATACTGGCTGACATAGGGGGTCCAGAGAGCATTATCTCTCCCTGATGCTAATTTAAATTACTAGGTTGCCATTGGGTACCTAATCTGCTAGCACTAGAGTCAAGCTATGCCTGGGGCTTCCTACTAGAACACAGTTGCTGCCATGTTTTGCACAGCTGTTTAGTGACATTCTGGAGTAGGCAATATTTTATCTTGAATCTTATTCTGGATATGGACTTGCATTTGTTGTTCTTGACAGCAACTCATTCACCTTCTCCCAGGCATCAGAGCACGTCTAGTCTACCAGCAGGGATCCTCATATTATATCACATAAGCCAAACGGAGCTGCTTTACACCAAGTCATCAGTGGAAACAGACACATGACCACTGACTCTTCTGTTCCTACTGCTTGCCGTACCATCTAGAAACTGTTGGAAGAACATGGCCTCACAGTTTTAGGCCAGGCACCAATGTGAAGGTGATAGCTGATGAAGATGGAGCATCTTCTCTCAGGCTGTAGCATGGCTCTTCAAACAGTACAATGCTATGATACCAACAGCTTGAACACATGAATTAGGGAATTGGGGACAGCAGTAGGATTGGCTCTAATCCGACACCTATTGGCCTGTGTAGAGAGTGTCTGTTTTCTGCTCCTGTAGCTTTGACCTCAGGGATCTACATGGTCCATGCTTCAATGTGGAGGATGCTACCAGCAGGGAATACAGTTTTAATTCTGCTAAAACTAAATTCAGGTGGGCCGTGTATATTTTGGAGCTGTTCCTGACAGTAAACCAGAAAGGATAGGAATTCATCAACCAAAGAAAGCAAAAATCATTGCTACCAAAGAGAGTGACAGAAGAATACCTGCACCACTGAGAGGTCCTTTGAGAATCAACACGCTTGTGTTCTGTTTTCACTGTAGACGAGTAATTACCTTTGCCCAAAACAATAGAAAGCAAGAAAACATAAAAAGACTCAGGAGTTTAGAAGCCTCTAGGTTGGGGAACTGGACCACCCCACCAGGAAAGCCACCCAGATCAACTGGAGCTTCTAGAGGAGGGGCAAAAAGCCCGGTGGGGGTGATGTAGGAAAGAAATGGTGAGTAGTTACTGTCTTGGGAACAACTGTAGTGGCAGAGATGAATGTTAATCTCACTAGCACTTTTTCCAGTGTTTCAGAAGCTCTAATGTGATATGGGGATTTGGGAGATGAGATGAATTTAAGTCTGATTCATGTCCTTATGTGTGACAAATACTGCAGAGTGAAGGTATCGCACATATATAACCCAACTTTCTGGCTAATCTATGTTTTCTTTCAGTTTGTGTACAGCATATTGTCTTTTACCAAGTTACCCTCCTAAAATGTTCTTGATTATACCTATAAGAACTGTGTAGGCATTATGAGAAGCTGTCAGCCTGTCTTCTGAGGCTAGCCATCCCCTCCAAAGTCAGGTAGTGAGTCTGTTTTTCAGGACATCTCTTAACAGTTCCAGCAGAGTTTCAATCCTGCTAATGCCACTCTCTCTGTAAAATCATATGTCTTAAGAGTTCTCAAGCTGCAGGTTACAGAAAGTCACTTTAAACTGGCCTACATGGTGACAAAGATTTATTAACTTCTATGAAAGGACGTCCATTTATAGAGGAGGCTTCAGCATCGATGAGCCAGCAGTCAGAAAGTGCCATTACGGGGGCTGGTGAGATAGCTCAGCAGACTACAGTGCCTGCTTAGGCAAGTGCAGAGACCGTGGTCTGATCTCCAACACCACATGCCATGTCAGTCCCACCCCCAGGGCAGGCTGAGCTGGCCAGAGTCTGGGTGTAGTGATGCATGACTGTAATCCCAGCACTGGGAAGGCTGAAAGCAGGAGGATCACGGGGAGTATGAGTCCTGCAGTGACACCCTGTAACAACCAAATGCATAAAAAGAAAAGAAAGTGCCGTGAAGGACATTCTGCCTTTGCTAGCCTGACTCTGCCTACTTTATCCTGAGCCTGACTCCCCTCTATTCCTGCCCTTTGTTGCCAATGGCAACAAAACCACATGTGTCTTCATGCTTAGTAAACAGAAAAGAGTGTATATTTTACCCAGCATTCCAATGAACATCAAAACTTGTTCTGACTGATTGGCTTAAATTATATGCCCAAATTTGTGCCTTGCCTGATTGGTTTAGCAAACTGGAACTCAGCTTTCAAGTTGAGGGAGTTGCACCTTTCCTCAAAACAGTCTGGTTGCCTTGAGGAGGGGTGGACGAAGATGAATCAGGAATCCTTCAGAAAGGAAAGTGGGTAGGTGGGAACCAGCCGTGTTTGCTAGAATCACTTTCTCTGTAAGCATGAATGAGTTCACCCTTTAATTCCTCTTAGAGCTAAAGACTTGAAATGTAACACACACAGAAAATTTGCAAACAAGTTCAAACCAAAAACCATAAAAATTAGTCCCAGATGCCACACACTTAACTCTTCATAGAAGTCTTAGATACTTTCTTGTTGTGGGGAAAAATACCCAACACCCACAAGTTAAAGCTGGTGAGGTTTTGAGATGGTTCTGTCTGTAGTCAGCTGTTTCCAAGGCAGCATGACATGGCTGAAGGGCCTGGCAGAGAAACAGTTGATGGTATGATGGTAGGAACCAGATAGGAACCAGAGAAGGTCCAAAGGAGGAAAGATATATACCTTTTTATCCACACCCACAAGGACTCTCCTCTTCACACATGCTTGACTTGCAAGTATCACAGGTGTCTCTAGACGCATTGGTAAATTAATCTGATGAACAGTGTCACATACCCATCATCCAATCACCACCCTCCAGTCCCTCCACTGAGTACAGGAGGCTGGGGGGAAGGGATCTAGATACATACCCTAGCAATAGACCCATCTCAACCACACAGCATATCCTCCATGCCACTTCTGCCCAGCCATGGCTGGGTATGCATTCCCTTGGCCATCTGGTGAAAATGTTTCTTCCTGGGTGGGGCTAAAGGGTTCTAACAAGTTCCATGCCAATGATAGAGGTACTTCTGGCCTGGGGAATCCCACTCTGAGTTTCTATCCTGATGAAGAGCCAAAGGCCTCACTTCAGGGAGAAGACATCCTAGAGACTGCCCACCATTACCTTTAACCTATGGAGAAAAATACAACTACCAAAAGCAGAAATTTTGAAGAGTTTTTAGTGTGCCTCTAAGGAAGACAAATATTATAGCCTTCCAAGAAGCATTTAACTCCATCATCTCCTCAATTTCTCCGTCTTGGTAAAATTATTAATTTACCACAGCATATTCAAAGAAGTGCCTAAGTGTCTTCAATCCTCCTAAGCATATTCTCCAAAAGATTAATTTCAACATCATAAACTAGAAGAAAAAAGCAAACAAAAATAATAGACATAAGAATGTACAGATTCAGCATGGAAATAGAGAACTTAAGGATTAAACAATGAAGAGGCAGCAAACAGGAAAGTTAGGAAACTTGGAAGTGAAAAACCCATGCACTTATGCACACAGGATGAATTACACAATGCTCCTAAGAATCTTCAACAGTTTTTTGACTCCCAGAGTAACAACATGAAAAACTAAGACCATGCTTGGGATACTTGTCATTCTGGTCTTCTAGATGTGTGCTGCTTCTAATGTCATTTCAATTATTGCTATTCTCTCTCTCTCTCTCTCTCTCTCTCTCTCTCTAATGAATGTTTGTTTCAAAAGAAAACAAAAAAGATAATTATAGAGAGAATGAGACAAGGAAAAATAAAGAAGAATGTACAGATTAAAAAAGCTGAAATTACCCTTGCCATAGCTTTATTCAGTTTCCACAATCTAGTCTCAATGAAGATGTACATATATATGTGACATACCAAAGAAAATAATGCCAGTAGCTTATGACATTTCTTCTTCCTCCTCTCTCCTTCCTTCCTTCCCTCCCTCTCTGCTTCTTTCCTTCTTTCTTTCTTTTCTCACTTCCGGGCTTCAAGGATTGATTTGAGGGTATAAATTAACTTGTAGTAATATTTTGAGTATGCATTTCCATTTTAAGCAGCTAGCTTACCATACAATGAAAACACAAGTCACCTTCGTGGAGAAGACCAGCACACAGGAAGAGAAACATCTGATAGACATGGTCCGAGGATGCACGCTGTAGGAGCACACAGACAGACATCTGAGATGCAGTAAGTAAGGCACATAATCAGCTTTTCCCCACATCCATTGAATTTGTAACTAATAGAAAGTTAGGGCTCATCCACACTAGTTTATGGTTGTGGAATTCTATTTACATTACTTACTTATGATAGGCTTTCCACTATTTCATTCCCTTGCCTTTCAGATAATATTTAGTTAACAATAGAGAAAAATGCTTGTTTTCTTAAAGAAGCACAAGTCAGGGAGGATGTAGGCTTCAAAGCAAGAACTGCTCCCTGAATCCAGAGCCTGCCGAAATGCCTTTCCAGGTATGGAGGAGGGCACTTCATTTCATGATACTCTCACAGAGGTTTTATTTTAGTCTGCAGTTAAAGGACCAGAAGCTGGTATTATATATATATATATATAACTCCAGGCAATTGTAAAATATAAGAATATTTTCCCTCAGTTTAAATAATAGAATAATTGTCCCGATAATCACATTGGTCTCTGTGAGCTCTTGAAGTTTTATGAAGGTTTAAACCCTGAGTCCCACCTATGCCTTTGGTTGCTGAGCTTAAGTTTCATAGTACTGTTCAGAACCATGAATCCTAACTAGGTGAAAGTTTAAAGAATTGAATTGTGTGAAAGAGCCTCACTGCGGAAGTCCTAAAGTCCCAGCATATTTTCCTCATCAGAGCATCACCCACGTGGCACTGCACATCTATCTGCAGCGCAGGGAAGAGGCAGGTAAAAGGCTGAGAGTGGCCTCCAAGGGACTCACTGGCAATTAATTCTGGATGCATCACCTACTAGGAAGTTATGCCACCTTGAGAAGTAGGCTTACAATATTTGGATTTGAGTTTCCTCTTCTGAGAAACAAACAAATCTTTTCACATCTCATTAGGGATTTTGTAGAGTAAATGACCGATAAATACAAAAGCCTTTAGGTTCAAAACAGACTTATCGTATACATGTAATAACTTAACCACTGTTTAGTGGTCATCTATTAGGGAGGAATTTAATACCAGGCCATATCTCCTATGGTTGGGAGACATAGTTGATTGCCAGGAGTAGGGTTGGGGTTGCTACTGACCTCTAGTGGATGGAGGTCAGCAATGCTGCTGAATATTGACCAGATATCCCCTCACCGCTAACAACATATCAACCAGTACAAATGTAGCAGGGTCATGGAAAGTCCATGCCACAGGAGAAAATGCTTCTTGTACTTTGCTTGACATCTTCACCTTGCTGTTGGCATAATAAGCAGTCCTATCTCACCTCATTAAAACACTACGTATATATCATATCCTACATGTACAGCTGAAAGGTTTCCACAAGCACACTTACGTAATGCTAACATTTAGATCAAAAGTGAGACCATCAATAGGACTTTATTTGTGTTCCTTTCTTTAAAATCTATTTTTGGGGCTGAGAGATAGCTCAGTGGACTAAAATGCCTGCTTCGGCAAGCTTATACAAGGGACTACAATTCAATCCCCAGCACCACATGCCACATCAACCCCACCTCCCGGGCAGGCTGAGCTGACCAGAGTCTGGGCTTGGTGGCACACACCTACAATCCCAGTGCTGGGGAGGTTGAAAGGAGGAGGATCATCACGACTCCAAAACGTGTAGTCAGACCCTATATCAGCTAAATACATAAAAAAAAATCAATTTTTCACTCCTGAAACATAGCAGATCTTGGAATCATAATTAAATTGTTCTATGGCAGTAGCCATTTTTGCTTAGATGTTATAATTTTGAGATACAGCCATATTTTTTCAAGCAGTTGTAGTTTATTAACACTCCATAATTTGTAGTATGTTTTATGTAACGACACTAAAGTTTAAATACCATTGTGCTGTTTCATGTATGTGGTACCAGGGCTCAAATTCTGTACCCATCAAAAATGTTCTATAGCTGAGGACTTGAAGCAACATGAATAGCACTCTTGTGTACATGCTAATATACACACAGTAAGTCCCAGCTTTATGAATGTACCAGTTGCAAACTTTCACAAGTGTTCTGTAAAGGACTCATTGCATTGATGAATGAATAATCAAGAACACTTAGATAACTAAGTGAGAAATTGGAAACCTATCTCCCAATCACCCTGTTTCTTTATTTGATGTGATTTCTTCACAAATAGTTATGTACACTATGAACACACAACAGCACATCAAAAGGAGACGAACACAACTTTAAAAACTGGGCCACTATAATGAAACTATGATGTCTATGTCAAGCCTTTATTTCTCATCATGTTCATAAGGAAAAAGTAATCCCATGCTCAATATCCGAAGTGCTAAAAATCAACTTGAATGTATTTATGTCCCCTGAAGATGTGCTGTGCATATATTAATGACAAAAGGGTTCACCAAGTAAGGAGGCAATTGTTGGGGCTGGGGATATAGCTCTGTGGCACGAGTACCTGCCTGCCAAGTGCAAGGTCGCGAGTTCAAAACATGGTCCCACAAAAAAAAAAAAAAAAAAAGG
>PVKN010039309.1:0-10903 GCA_004027915.1 Capromys pilorides | reverse complement strand
TAGTTACAGATTAATCAAACAATCAATTGTATTTTATGTCTTTGTAATTAATAAAATAGTGATGATTCTTAGAAATGACAGTTCAGATGATCTATGAACACAACGATCAACTTTAGGGTCCTAGAATGGCCCACCTGCTCCTTTGTGCTTGAAGTGATTTTGGAACCACTGTAGACAGAACAGAAATGCATCTAATCTCCACTTTGTGTGGGTGAGAAAGGACAAAAAGTAAGTGAATTTCTCCTGAAAGTGTATCACACTGGAGACTTTAAATATGTACTTGCAAATATTTTCTGTATGCCATCCTGGATTACCATTTCTGTTTTTTGAGTGAAATCACTGAACTTTGTCTGTCCATGGTTAAATAGACATTTAGTGCGGTTCTGTCGTCCAAGTTCCTTCTGCAACATTATGCTACTTCTCAAATCTCAATAGGCCCAACAACTAGTGAACTAGACTTAGTGAACTGGGTTTGAAAGAAGGTAGCTCCTGTGGTTGTCTTCCAGCAATTCGTGCAGTCACACAGGCAGAGACAGAGGTGAGTGCTGACCTCTAGGTTAGTGGAAATGCCCCTGTGAGCAAGTACAAGTGACGCAGACCTTGTGAGTACAAGAGAAGCCTCTGATAATTTGAATGTGAAATGTTATGCACTTCAAAACAAAGGAAAAACTTCCACTGCCTGGAATTCCTATTTAATACTAAACATGGAATCCAGGACTAAAAAGAAGTTGGTGCCTTCAAAATCCCTGCCAGGCAGTGAAGTTGGTTGCCTCCCGCCACAGCAGGAGATATTAATTAAGGATGTAAATTTCAGTTTAAACTGAATGTTCCAATTATGTCTAGACCTAAAGGGATAAGTCTGCTTGGACTACTTGGTCCTGTTAAGCATTAAACTCATAGTTATATGTCTTATAAACAGTTTCTTTATGATTTACAATATATTAAGACTCTGGTGTTTTAGGGCTATTTATTCATACTTTCTTACAACAGATGCAAACCACCTCAGTGCACACAGATGATGTCTACACGAATCTTTCCTAAGAATCCTCTTGTCTCCTCCTTCCTCCCCTCCATCTCTTCCACTCTTTTGTCATCTCTGCCCTATTTTCCTCCCTTATCCTTTTCCATTTATCTTTTAATACTCAGGTAGTTTTGTCTGCTGATAGAATAATGTAGTTGGGGGAATTTTTATGGCGTATTAGCAGATGAATCTAATTGCAAGAGCAAAAGCCTAGAATAAGTAAAAGGGCGAGGCCCAGGGCACAGGCTGAGTGGAGATTTGCCATGGGGTGGATAGGGTGAGCCTGAGACCTGAGCCTGAACTGGAGGGGAGACACCAGTACAGCTTGGAAGCAGTGACGTGAATAAACATAATATATTGTTATTTAATGTTATTGAATAATAATTTATTTTCTCACTGAAGTGTGTCGGTTGGTGCTGAGGAGCTGAAGAGCTGACTGCTGTTCTAAGAGTGAGACATGCATTAGTTTTTTAGGGATGCCATAGTTAAGTGTCTTATCAGGTGGTTTAGAACAGTAGAAACTTAATTGTCACATGGTTCCGGAGGACAGAAATCCAAAAGCAAGGTGTTGCAGAACTAGATGTTCGCTGCAACCCACGAGGGAATCTTATCTCTAGCTTTTGCTGGTTTGGTGGCAGTTCTCGGTGTTTCTTGGCTGATGGACGCAGTACTTCAACCCACTGCCCTCAGGCGGCCTCTTTCACAGTGTGTCTCTCCTCTTTCTATAAGGACTCTAGTCAGTTGGGTTAGGGCCCCACCCTTTTTCAATAAAATGTTATGTTTGCAAATTACTTCTGCAATAACCATTCTTGCAAAAAGTCATAGTTGGAGGTACAGGCATAAGATTTTAGTGTTTTTCAGAGGTGGCACAATTCAATCTATACAGCAGGGAAATACGAAATAACTGGCTCAAAGAGGAGGCAATTGGAATAGGGTGATGAATTTGTAGTCACAGCTCTGAGGCCAAACTTGATTTACAAAGTGTAGAGTAAAGGCACTGTCTACATGGTCACCTCAGACCACAGTGGGCCAGTTGTGCACAGTGTGTGTGTGTGTGTGTGTGTGTGGGTGTGTGTTAGTTTAGTTTTTATTTTAAACTGATTTTGCTATCACCAAACAGCACACACCTCTTTCTACCCAATCTGCTTTTGGAATAGTGCAGAAGATAAAACAAGAAAAAAGTTTATTTTAAACATTAATATTCTTAGAATCATGAAGATAAAATTTTGTTTTGCAAATGAAAGTATATAGTGTCAAGGTAAACTACTTTCAGACTAGATGGACAGTCTCTTTCTTAATACTACTCCAGGTCAAAAACCAAGAAATCCCCCAGAAACCGCACTGAAGTATCTTTCTTTATGGTGAGGTATTTAAAGGGAACACCTGTGAAAATAGCCTTTTATGAGCTATTTTTTGAGGGTTCAAGTAGAGAGAAGGTCTGGATTTTATAATGCTGAGAACCAGCCAGTTCGTTCTTTTTTTGTGATTTTATTACTTTTAATAAGAAATAACAATGAGACCATTTCAAAACACATTAGTAGGACAGCCACAATAATTAATATAATGCATATTGTTGTCTTCCTACTAGCTATTCAGAGTATAAGATGCAGACATGATAACTTTTCTAAACACTATTGGTACAAATATTTCTTCTCATTGAGCTAAGAGAAAGTAGTTGTATGCATAGTCTAAATCCATAATAGTAGTGGGTTATCATCAGAACTGGCACTGTCAGAAGCTGTTGACTTGAGCCTTTTACAGCTCAGAATATTGTCTGGTTTTACTTTTTATGCCTCATGATTAAACTTTTCTGCTGGGTGGTTAAGTCCAAGTTAAAGGAAACCCTATATAACAAAACATGTAACTTTTGTATCTGACAAGGCCAGTTAAATCCCCTCAGGATTTACCTTGACATAATAGAACCTGTGCTGTAACATCCTTTAACTCAGTGGTGTCCCAAATTTTCTGTTCAAGGAGATTTGGGGTCCACAGAAGAAAGGGATTGATGATGTGTAGTGTGCCTAAGGAGAGTTATCTAAAGAGAAAACATTCTCTCAGGCTTTCACAAAGAGCAAACTGGAAGAAGCAATGGTTGTGACTCATCCAGATGACTGACACTGACAAAAGTTCTACACAATGCTATACATGCTTTCAGCCAGTGGGTTCTTAACTCAAGAGAGCTGAGAATGATCAAAATGCTGGGAAGGAAAAGGGAATGAATCCCAACAGTCAGCTTCATTTACAGATGAAAGGAGGTAAAAAATTCCTTGCACTTTGCTACTGAGTTAGGGAGTGGACTTTGAACACAGCTTCATATAATCCCAGCCCGCTGTGACCTTCTTCTCTCACAGGTTGGCCCACAGATGGACCTTCTTGAGGCATGTTGGCTTCCTTCTCCAAGACCTTATAAATGATGGTAACCTGTGTATGGCGGTCACCTCTGCTTACCAACATCTGACCAAGTAGAAGGCCTTCTGGTGTGTGCTCTGTAGCGCTCATGACACGCACAGTGCAGTGAGACTGCATCTATGGGTGGTGACATGACCTCTCCACATTCCCACTCAGCTGGTTCACACAGGCCTCAGAACATCATTTATTCATCCATGCCACAATCCACACACATTTTTCAAGTGCTCACTCTGTCAGGAAGCATTCTGAGTTCTTCACAGCCATGAAGATACAGGCCATGATCTCTCGACCTTGCCTCGTTTGCCAACACCCATCATACCATATAAAGAATTTGATCAATGCCAACCATTGAAATTTAGCTGTACACAAGTGAGGGAGGGTAGGAGTAGGAAATAAAAAAAAATTTGAGGAGGGAATGGATGTACAAAGAGACAATATGGCTGGCAAGCTCTTTTGGCAATGGCTGTGGGCAGCAGCTGAGAGAAATGCTTTCAGGTACATTCTATGACTGTCATATAAATTAAACTGTGAGGCTGGGAAGATAGGTTGGTGACCCAAGTGCCTGCCTTGCAAGTACAGGGACTTGAGTTTGATTCTTGGTGCTGCATTCCATGCTGGCCCTGGATCACCAGATGTGCTGTGCCAGCCCTAAAACTGGGCTTGTCTTATTAAAAGTAATTAAAAACTTATTGTTCTCCAAAGGAGAACAACTGCTCTGAAAAAAAAAAAATAAATAAATAAAACTGGGCATGCTGATGCATGCCTGTAATCCCAGCACTGGGGAGACGGAGACAGGAAGGCCACAATAAGCCAGAACTGCATAGCAAGACCCTGCATAAAAAATAAAAATAAATAATAACAACTCAAGAGAGCTGAGAATGACCTAAATTATGTTTTCCAGCTGCCTAACAAATTTGTGTATAGCTGTGAATCTTAAGGAGCAACTTGACAAAAACCAACAGTCTGGACACCTCAAACTGTCCTAACACAGAGAGTAGAAAGACATCATTTTCCTTTTGGAGTAAAGAAAGGACGAATACAGACCAGAATCATGAATTGGTATCAAGTCTGGGAAGTGGTACAGGTGTGCTTGGAAGGGACTATGGACAGTGAGAACGGAGGTGACAGTTATCAAGGCTCAACACTCAGGTCTACAAGACAGATACAGTGAAGCAAGGATTAGGCAGGTGACCAAATACAGGTCAAGCAGGAGCAAAATTGCAAACAACTCAAAGGAGTTGGTATGCTTCACTTTAACTCACTGAGCTTATATGGCCAGATCTTGTTCTTTACAAATATTAACTCAAGCTCACAGTAACACATCAATAGATGTTAAAAGACAAGGAGCCCTAGATTTAGGCATTGAGAGGCTGAGCATGTTGCACAAGATCCCATAGCTAGAAGGTAGGAAGGATTGGATTTAAAGCCATGTAGTTTGGTTATGGACTGTTGTACTTTTAATCTCATTACTAAGGAGTCTGAGAAATATGCATCTCTGTTCCGAGTGTCATGTGGTGATTTGATAACTGTTTTTTATTTTTTTTTGTTTTTTTTTTGTTTTTTGGTGGGACCAGGGTTCAAACTCACGAGCTTGCACTTGCCAAGCTGGTACTTGTGCTACGGAGCTATCTCCCCAGCCCAATAACTGTTTTTTAAATATCGTGCCATTCTTTATTCTTGGTGCAAGGGTTAAAGTAGGTAAGAAATATATGGGCTCTCTATCTCTGCTAACTTAAAGGAAACTGAGGAGGCACGTTATGGAGTACAATAAATAAATGATGAGATATTAGACACGTGCTGCTCAATATGGTTACACTGTGACTTGGGAACTAATGTTAAGCTTATATTTTTACTTCATTGATATTAATTTAACATGCCTGTAATCCCAGCACTTGGGAGGCTGAAGCAGGAGGATCGGTGTAAATTCAAGACCAGCCTGGGCTACAAAAGTGAGCTCAAGGCCAGCCTGAACTGCATAGAAGGACCCTGTCTCAAAAAGACAAAAAAATAATAAATAAGTTTAAAAACTGATAGTTTGGTTATTAGAAAAATTTTAATTGTAAGTGTGTAAGTGTGAATTTGGAACAACCTGTGCAAGTGTGCAAAAATTTTTCAATTGAAAATTTTTTGAGCTCCAAATATATATAAAATACCTCCTATGAAAATTTAGTATCTGTATCAAGATTGCCCTGTCTCATTGAACCAGGGTTCAATGAATATCATACCCTGGACTTCAACTTAGAAAGTAAAGAATACAAAGTATTTCCTTAATAATTTTTATATTGGTTATGTGTTGAACAGATATATTGGGTTAATAAAATAAAGTATTGAAATTAATCTCATTAGTTTCTTTCAGCTCTTTAATGATGATTTTTAGAAATGTTAATATTTCCTACAACATTTGCACTGTATTTTTGGTGGAGACAATGGTATGTGAACAAAATGGAATAGAATAATATAATGGTGAGTCTTAGGTAGTTAATTAACTATTTGCAAGTTAGTATATCATGGCAGTGAGACAACTTACCATGTGCACCACCATTTTCACAGATTTTTAAGCGTATGTTATAGTTACATGCACAGTGTTAACACAGAAGACTTTTAGAATGGATTCATCTGATACAACTGAAGTACTCTGTCTATTTGATTCCAAGACAATGGGCCAAAACTGAGAAATGTGAATTCCATCATTAGCCAACCAGGCTATATCAGGTAGCTATTTTATGTTGTGTAATTTTATGGGATTTGGGGGAATTTGTTCAGATGAAAAAACACCTAGGGGAAGACCGAAACCCTTCTTGCAGGGAGCCCAAGTACAAAATACCATCTGTGAGTGAAGGGAAGAAACTCAAAGTAGCTGGGGCAGGTAGGCCAGGGCGCTGAGCAGGAACTGCCAAGCCTGAAGCCAGGGGCCAGAGTCACTGGGCCTGGAAGACCACAGTCAAGAGCTAAGAGTATATTTTTATGTGTACTGGGAAGTCGCTGAATGGCTTTAAAGGAGAAGTTCCACCATCTGGCTTCTGGAGAAGAGCAAAAGCAATGCAGAAGTGTGTAGCTGAGCCAGAGCAGGGTCAGATCTCTGCGAGCATGACCCATCTCTGCTGGAGATCTCTTGGTGTAGTAAAGGTGCCAGAGAACCAGAAGCTGCAGCAGACCTCTCAAAGTCATGGCAGCAGGCTTATGTGAGTGTTCAGCTGAACGCCCTGGTCAGTTGTGGTCACAGGCTGGTGAGGTCCTTGTACATTTGAGTTTCACTACGATGTGGGCTGGTGTGCGTTAAATGTTTAAGAAGTGTTTACTGAATTAAAAATATTGATGGTAATTTTTTTTTTTTTCAGAACGGGGGATCGAACTCAGGACCTTGCACTTGCCTGGCAGGCCCTTGTGCCTCTGAGCTATCTCCCCAGCCTCCTGATGGTAATTTCTGAGATCAAATTCTCTTGTCAAAATTATCCTATTTGGGAACATTTTAGCAATGGCTTTCTGAACATAAGTAGCATTATATCTAAGTATAGGAATCCTACTGTGTCCATACTATGCTAAGAAAAAAGCTGACAGCCAAAGGCTGAATTCTGGCTGTAAACAGTGGGTTTTTATGGGAATATACAACAAAGGATGAGGGTAAGTCATGCACTGGGGACCGCCACAGGAGGTGGTGGCAGTGACGAGAGCTGATAGGACTCACTGGAGCTGAACGCATTTACCTCTCCTGAGACAGAGGAAGCAGAGTGTGGGGGCTAAAGAATGGTGCTTCAGACATCAGTGTGGTCTTGCGTGTGGTCATTCTCTGCGGTAGGGACTTGGAGAAATCATCCGCTTTTCTGAGCCTCCTCATAGAAATTAGGCGCAGGTGAATTTTCTATTCCCTTAAAGTCCTTAGATGCATTCTGCCTGCATTGGTTGGATGTGTAAATCAAACTCTTAATGAATATTGCAGTAAGTTATTTTGAGCTCGTTATACATTCTCAATAATAAACCTTCGTTGAAGGAACATCCAGCAAACGTTTTTTACAACATTGTGGGTTGCTCCTTCACTCTGTTGGTGGCTTCTCTTGTTGTGCAAAAGCTTTTTTTTAATAAGATGAGGTCCCAGTTGTTTCTTCTTTGTGATAGCTTCTGTGTGATGTGGGTTTTATTCATAAAGTCTTTGCCTACACCAGTATCTTTAAAAAGAGTTTTCTCTATTCTGCCTTCCATCAGATTTACTGTTCTTGTTTTAATATTCAGAACTTTGATCCATTTCGAATTTATAGTGCATGATTAAAAAAGATATGGGTCCAATTTTAATGTTTAGCATGTGCAGTGGTTGTTTTTCCTGCACCATTTATTAAAGAAGCTTTCTTCCTGTGAACGTGTTTGACACCTTTGTCAAAGATAAGGTGGATGAATGTGCCAATGTATCTGAAATTGTTTCTGCATCTTCTAATCTATACTATTGCACTTCAGGTGTTTTTTTTTTTGTTGTTGTTGTTGTTGTTTTGTTTTTGCTTTTTGTCACTACCATGCTGTTTTTATCATGGTATCTTTATAGTGTACTTCAAGTCAGGGACCGCAGTATCTTGCCTTGCTTTTGTTGTCCAGAATTGCTTTTGCTACTATAGGTCTCTTTTGATTACAAATGAATTTTAATATTATTTTCCTGTAATTATATGAGATATGCTCTTGGAATTTTGATTCAAATTGCATAAAATCTGTATAACAGGATAATTTACATCTCAACAAATATTTCTAATTCAATTGCAATAATCAATCATTGAAATTTCATAAGGCTGTAAGTGAGTTTAACTTCAGACACTTACAACTGTTCCAGGCCTTTTCAGTGATAACTTCCCCAATTAGGGGAAATGCTGAGTAATCAGAAATTTTCAAAGGCAGTTAGTGTTGTACAATCTTTTATAAGGAGTGACTCCAAGGCCATAAATCCTGATTTGGCCTAGGACCTTTTCTTTCTTCTTTCTTTCTTTCTACATATTTATTGTCTTTTTGAGACAGGATCTCGCTATGCAGCTCAGCCTGGCCTTGAGCTCACTTTTGTAGCCCAGGCTGGTGTTGAACTCGCACTGATCCTCCTGCCTCAGCCTCCCAAGTGCTGAGATTACAGGCATGCGCCACCATCCTAGGACTTTTTCTAAGCTCTCACCAAGGGTTCTAAACATTTTTATGTGCGAACACGGAGTGCGCTGCTGTATATTGTGTCCTGTGGAGCCCTTAGTGACTGCTTGAACTGGGTCTTATAGTAATTGCCACTGTCCCCTTCCATGCTGGACCTAGGGCTCTTCTTAAATGTGAGATGCTCTTCAATTCTTACTTTTCTTTCATGCATAGTAAAATTATTCAGTTTTTGCTTTCAAGTAAATAATTGCCATTTTTCCCTTTCGCAAGATTTCTTTTATGTGTTTCCTTGTTCTTCAAATTCATGAGGGCAGCCCTGCTTGATCTTGAAGACCCTTAAAGACATAGTAAAAAATGATCTTGAGCTTTATCCTCACTTTAGGAATTATTTTTGTAGTTATTCTAAATATCAAAATAAAGATGGCATTTTTAATTTTCTCACATTAGTTATGATCATTGTTGAAAGGCATTGATCAATCTACAGTTTGAGTTTGACTTTTTTTACTCTTTTTTTCCCCATGGGTTCCAGGAATTGAACTCTGGACCTTGTGCTTGCCAGGCAGGTGCTTATGCCTTGGAGCTATATCTCCGGCCCCCACATCGTACAACTTAAAAAAATCATAATAGAAATCACTTAGATGGTCATTTGCTCATCTGTTATATTACTGCAATTTTACTTTCTCAGTAAAAATATTTTGCAATGAGGAGTCTAGAGCTACATTGTATTTCGCTTTCAGCCTATGTCCTTGAAAGCTGACATCACAGCCATCCAACACATTCAGTTCAATGAATTGAAAATACTTCGCCAAGTTTCTTTCTTTCATGCAATATCTATATCTACTACTTTTTTTTGCCAGATGCAGCAACTCACACATTTCTGTCATGATCTCACTTTATCATAGCTCTATAATCTTATCTTTCTTAATTATATTTTAAAAATATCTCTAACCTTGTTGAAATATAGCAATCTTTAACAGATATAAGAAAGCTTCCTTGGTAGATTATTCAAAATTTTTTGCATTAGATGATAAATGTATACAATGTTTTAATTGGGGGAAAATGTTCCCCTCATTTTAAGGATCTACTTTCCTACTTTTCTGGAATGAGCATTTAGGTGTACTCAGACATCTACAAAGTTCAGAAATTGGTAACAGATTTTAGAACTCTAGTACCATGTCTCTGACTAGAGGGCAACTCACCTTGATCATCTTGACAATACTATTACAAAGCTTAAAATAAATACTATTTGGAGGTGTATGTTGTATTGTTGTATAGAAGAAGATATATATCATCTATGTCTTTATACAAACACATACATATGCATACAAATGTATCATCCATGTTTTATGAAAAACCAAAAAAAGCAAGAGGAAAGTCAGAGTGGAGAAAAGATGACTGAAAGAGGAAGAGTTTAAGATGCAGTGGTGACAGCCTTGACCAATGGCCAGGGAAGAATCAGGACGAGGCATGCTGTTCATGGAGAAGACAGCCAGCAGCAGAGAGAAGCTGTAATGGATTGATGCCTTTGGAAATGAAGATGAATTAAAAAAGACATGTCTGTACTTCAGTGATCCTGGAAGCCACCATTATACAGATGAGCAGGAGTGGCACCAAGAGGAGCAGATAAAAGCCAAAAGCAAAACAGCTCACTAGAACTTCAGCGGGCCCGGCACCCCTCTCTCAACCCTCCTAGGTCCCAGAAGTACAATCCAGTTCTTATCAGTGTCGTCATTACTTATTTATTTATCATTTGGCACAGGGTCTTGCTATGTTGCTCAGACTTATAATGATCCTCTTGTCTCAGCCTTCACAGAATTAGGATTATAGGAGTGTGCCACTAGTTTTGGTCACCAGCATGGTGTGGAGTCAGCATGGATTCTGTATTGGGGATCGAGCCTGGGTCCTTGCACTTGCCAGGCAGGCGCTTAGATTGCTGAGCTACCTCCCAGCCCCCTTATCAATGTATTTTCTAGATGTGCAACAGGTGGGAATAAACATCATGCAATTTAAAGTTTTGTTCTAAAACTTTAAAAGCAGATGAGTTGAAATTATATAAAGAAGATTTTTGAATAGCAGAATGCCAGTGTGTGCTATTTTAATGTGCATGGAATACACTAAAACACAAGTATATATGATAAACTGTGTATATTGAGAATGTGACATAGACAATTACGTTTAGGTATCTCTAACCAAGCCATATTGAAGTACAAAAAGTAGAATCAAATTTAGGTTTTATGTATCCATCAGTAACACACAAGGATTACTTGCTATAGTTTTCCCTTTTTACTTCCACTATTTTTTCTTCCTTAACAGTTTCTGTAATTTTGTTAAACTTAAGCTTCTACTTATCTTAACAAATCT
>PVKN010039308.1:0-10926 GCA_004027915.1 Capromys pilorides | reverse complement strand
GGACGTGTCCCTAAACAACCCGGGCATATTTCTACCTAGGCTTATTGCAAATTAGAAGGCTCCGTTGTCCCACCCCCAACCCCCATAGTAATTATCTTTGTTGACATCATCTTGCTGTGTCAGCCTGTGTCATAAGCCATGCATGGAGAATCCTTGTGGAAGGGGGTTTCCTTGGCTTTTTCTATTGGGGTTAACGATTTCAAGCCATAAGGTGAAATGAATATATAGAATTTTTAGAGCATTATATTGTTTTGTTTACAAATGAGCTATATTTGTAGCAAATCATTTACCTTGCTCCTAGAATTCTTGAAACATACTTTTTTTTTAAAGTGATTTTTAAATTGATATTCATTTACAAAGAATCTATTGCAACTATATTATGTGAAAATGCTTTGGTTGTTATGACTTGTTTTTGTCTTTTGTTTTGTGAAAGATCTACTAACCTACTCATGGATCTGATGTTTATATTGGAGATGCCATGTCCAATGAGAAGATACTAGTTTTGATCCAGCTCAGTAAACCTGCCCAGGCTGGATTCTAACTCTTGTTAGAATCCTTCTACTTCAGCCCCCTAAGTCGCTGAGACTAGAGTTGCATCTCTGTCCCCAGCTGTGACTTGTTATTTTTTTTTCCTCCTGAAAGGACTGGCTTTTGCATCTCTGAAGAGAGGAGGTCTCCCTTGCATGATTTCCTATGTAAATAGTGCCTTCTCACACTGTGTTTTGAGGCAGAGTTGAGGTCTATGACAAGAAATACATCAACTTTTTCCCCAAACTACCTTTTGATTCTAGAAATAGTTTTAGATTTATTAACTTCCCTCAATTCTGCCTGCCTTTCCTATTTTTTTTTTTTTTCCTAAATTTATTTGTCTACTTTCTAGCCTCTGCCTGTTGGAAGTAAAAGAGACTGTGAGGATCTTATTTATTTGAGTATTTTGTAAGCCATGGAAATATAAGGACATGGAAGTCAGGGGTATTGCCTTTAGAGGTGGTGAGTCTCACTGAGAGGTCAATGCATAAGAGTGGGGGAAATGACTCACTCATAAGGCAAGGTCAGATGCCCAAGGATGGAGGCAGGCAGACAGCACCAGAGTTCAAGGGAGGAAGTGGAAGGGAAATCTCCTGTAGGAGGTGGAATTTGATCCATCCTTCAAAGGATGGACAGGATTTAAGTAAGTACAAGCAGGGGGAGGATACTCCCTGTCTGGACAATGGTGTGACCTAAGGTAAGGAGATAGCAATGCTAGAATGTGGTAGACCAGTTGGTCAGTGTTCTGAATAAAATTAGAGGTATACAGGACAGAGCACCTTCAAATAGCAGTGACCTAAGTGGGTTTAATTCTCTCACATTGTCAAGAAGCTGAAAGTTGGCAGCCCAAAAGGTACAATGGCTTCATAAAATTGGCAGAGACCCAGATAATTTCTAATTTATTTCTTTGTCACCTCTTGAGTTTGGCTCTCATCCTCATGGACCAAAGGCTGCTAGAGCTCTATCTCATCCATACTGTATGCAGTATGATGAAGAAAGGAGGAAGGAAAGGATGCATCCTTTTCTCTTTGTCCCCAGATATACCTCCACATTTTTTTTTTAATTTACTAGATCTTAGTCAGACAATCAAACCTATACTTCTTTATGAGGAGGCCTAGAAAAGCAGTGTTCAGTCTCATGGTATCTTGTAATCTTTTTCTTGTTGCTGGGATAAAATGCCTGACAGTCAAAGTTAAGAGAGGAAAAGTTTATTTAGCTCACAGTTTGTGAGAGTTTCAGTCTGTAATCAGCTGGCTCCAAGACAGAGTGCCATGGCACAGGGGCAACTTTTCAAGGCAGCAGAAGACAGCAAAAGTAGGGAGAGTAAAAGAGGAAAGAACAAGCCTCTTTATCTCCTTATGTTGTACGCAGGCCATTAGCCCTGGGGTGAGTGTAGCACTCACACCCATAATCCGAGCATGGGACTATGCGTCAACTAAAAACTTTAGAAGCCTACCCCATGACTGCATGAGGCTTTAGGGGAACCATCTAGACACAAACCGTACCACATGGGAAGTGAATTTTTAGTTGTAGAAATTTTAAGCAATTTCTGTAAGTCTGTCTTGAAATGCTTTTCTGAGGCTTTGACCACTTGTCATACCCATTCATAGTCTACAGCAGCTCGGCTGGGTTCTTCCTCATTTCTAAGGATCCAATTCATAGCATTTTCTAAGTGTTCCCTCTCTACTGTACCCTGCGTTCTGACACCAATATAACAGATCTTGCACTGACTCATGTCAGAAACTGTAGAATATTTCAAGCTTCTTTCTCTTTCTCACCGCCCCAGCCTTGAAATCTTGCTGTTCTTTAATATGTCTCTTGACTCTTTACTTGCAGTCCAGATCTCTCTTCTGAAATTCAGGCTTGGTTTCCATCCGCCTACTATATCTCCCACTGGGAAGTAGAAGAGGCTCCTCCACTAGGCAGCATCTTCAAAATCAGTCTTTGCCTGCCTCCTGCAAACTCTTCCCTGTGCCACTTTCAAGTACTTTTATGAATATAGCTCCAGCAGCCAGTAAGCCAGGCACCCAGAACCTTCCTTGATGTGTTTCCTTCGGCTATTTCTGTGGTTACACCATCTCCTCCTCTAGCAGAGCTTCCATGCAGGCTTCTGATCAGCTGGCTTATGCCTTTCCTGTTCCTTGTGATTTATTTTCAGATTGAGTCCAGGTTGATGTTTTAAAAATGAAAACCAAGGCGGATCGATCACTCCTGATTTAACAGTTAGAGGATCCTCATCAGTCTTCATTTCCATATGAAAATCTTTAACGAGGCCCACAGGAGCCCACCTGAAGGGCTTCTTTCTGCTCTCTAGTGTCTCTTCCCCTTCATCTTTGAAATCTTAGCACTTTGTTAGTTTCTGAAGGTGAACTTGCCACTTTCAGGATTCCTTTTTTTCTCCTTTTTCCTCCCTCCCTTCCTCCTTCCTTTAGTCCATCCTTCCTTCTCTCTCTCCCTCCCCTATCCCTTCCTCCTTCCTTCTCCCCTCCCTCCCTCACTTCCTTCTTCTGCTCTTTCATTCAGAGTATTTATTCAATGTGTGCCATGTGCCAGTTGCTGTTGTGAACGAGAGCTCAGGACATGAAAATGAATGACATGAGTGTGGTGCTGGGAACTACAAATGGAACAAGATGGCCAGAAGTCACCTGATAAGCTCCTGGTGGAGGTCATGTGCAGAGGGACATCAAGTGTAAGATGACCAGGGAGGAAGGTGCTTAGCCTTCATATTGAGCAGCAAGTGGGCCACAGTGGGGGAAGAGCGCTCACTTGTCTTGGAGGGCCTTCCAGCCACTAGGGAGGAGTCTGATGCACATGGATGCATCATTAATTCAGGTGATTTTATTTAGACTGGCTTGAAGGTCTTAGTAGTCGTTTTTATTCCAAAGTGAAGTTACAGTCCAGAAGCAGTCATAAAGCAGAATAGATCAGAAATTTTGCCAAGTAGGAGTGTACCAAGACATTTTCAATAGTGATCGTGGATGGTGGATTCAAATCACTTTTGTTGTTTTCTTTACCTTTTCTGCCTTGTATATTTTCCTCAGTCAGACCTTTTATTTTCAAATCAGAAGATAGCTGCAAATAGGATTTTATACCAGAAAAGAAGTTTCTCTTTGCCTTAGTCAAGAAAAAGAGTCCAAAACACTACAGACAGGGGAATGGTGGCACCCACACAAGAGAAATGGGGCAGAGACAAACAAGACCAGTGCCCAAGTGTTGGTTTTCAGACTGGCTAGGTCTAGGAAGCTCTGGTCTGGGCCTCCTCTCTAGTCCTTGTGGTTGAGTATAAAATCTACTGATCTAGACAGCCTAGGCAAGCATCCACCTTGCTGTGAGTAAGTGGAGCAGTGCTTTGGTTTTGAATTCTTCTATTTATCCTAATATGAATTCCTAGTATATATGAGCACTCTTCCATTCCATGTTTCATCTGCACAGATCTGGTGCATAGTAGAATTTGTCAGATCATGGCTAGTAGGCCACAGGCTACTCGGGTGCATGGAAGCCAAAAGGGCCCAGCCTTGGCTTTGTCCTGGCTCTTGGCTTGGCCTTTGTTAGCTCTAGAGAAGCAAATGAAAGCAGGGCACATGGAGGCAGGGCACAAAAAGAGTTTGTCTTTGGTAAAACTTTGCTCCTAGGACCTGTTCCCCCTTACAAGGTCTTTTGTTGTCTCAATAGTAAAGAGAAATGATAAACTTTTTCATACTGAAGAGTTAGGCATGCAAACTTATTTTCATTTTCATTTTTAGAGAAAAGGTCATGCTCAATGTCTGAATATGAAGAGAGTAACTGGGGCCTCCTCTAGTCTGTCCCCAAAACATCCTTCACCTGTCTAGTCTATAAGGGAGCCACCCCTGTGCACCACCTCTGCCCCCAGTGGCAGTTCCTTATTTCTTGATGATAATGGGTGGGGTTGCTCAGCCGAAGAGTGTGTGCTGGAGCCCAGTGCAGACAGCAGTTTCTTGTTTGCCTCTTGCTAAACAGTGACGATGACAGCAGCAAACTGTGACAGTTGATAGGTTGTGTATAGCCTTAGATCACTGCTTTGGATTCAGATGTAAAGAAAGTAAGTCTTGCCATTCTCAGTAGCCACCGGCATGAGCTCTTGGGGGTTTCCTTGATCTGTGTCTTCAACACGACTGTAGGCTTTATCTTGCTCTTTCATTTGGTGGCACTGTTGTTGTGGCACGAATACCAGATTGTTTCCTTGTCTGTGGCTCAGCTTTGGGCCACATTTTAGAAAACATGGAAGGCTCTCTCCATTCATGGGCTCATGATTTGCATTTTGAGATCTTGTGGCTGTCTGGGCCAACCCATAATTTCTACTCCAGTCATGGGCCTTGATTTTATAGGTCCTTGTGGGATACCAATGCCCTTGTGAGGTGAAAGAAGAATAGGAGATAAGTATGGTAACAAAGTGCTGACTTTTTAACTCTTAACATTTCTCATGAGATTCCAGGAGTTAATACAGGACTCTTATTGTAGCCTGTGTTTATACTGTCTGTTTCTGGAAGTTCATTGTCTTTGCTTTTAAAACAACTTTAACCTCAAAGTCATGATCTTGGCTTTCAAAAAAAAAAAAAAAAAAATCTCAAGGAGAATTACTTGAATCCAAGAGTTTAAGACCAGTCTAGCTGGGGAGATAGTTCAATAGAGTAAGAGCTTGCCTAGAAGGCACAAGGTCCTGAGCTCAGTTCTGAGAAAACAAACAAACAAACAAAAAAAAAATAGTCTGAGTGACACAGGAAGACCTTGACTCAAAAACAAAACCAGAAACTATTGTATCTTTGCAGTTTCACTAGAGCAAAGGAAATATCTCTTGTGTTTCAGAAGCAGAGGATTGGGCATGATATGACTTGAAGTGGTAGGTGTTGATTTCTGGTGCTTGGAATGTCTGAAATAAAGCCTGCTGAATGTACTGTTCCCCACCCCATGCAGCAGTGGACTGACCTGCTGCATGTCCACAATATATTCATCTTACTGAGATGAGAATCTCTTTCTTTCAAGATAGCACCTCTCATGTTTGCAGAGACTCCAATGATATCCATTCATTTATTTATCGAACATGTTGGCCTCATTCATGGTACTAGACTCTGTTCCAAGAATGGGACACACAGAGATGCAAAAGAAAGCCCAGGTCTCTGTTCTTCAGAGCTCACATCTAGGTGGAGGACAGAGACAGTACATATCAATATATAACCATACAAAGTAGAATGTGCTCCGCGGAATGAGATGGAAGCTCTCCCTGGGGAGGAAGCAGCTGGTTGTGGAAGGCTTCTTCACTCCATAATGAAGTTTAAAGAAGAGAAAGGCTCATTCCTCTGAAGATCTATGAATAGGAAATTCCTGAAGACAAAGGGAAGAACCAACACCCTGAGGTGGGAGAGAGTTTGGAGTGGCTGAACACTTGAGCCAGGGGAAGGTGAGGCAGAACATGGGATGGGGCTGAATTGCTTGGGCATCCTAGGCCATGTCTCTGAGAAGGGCACCTGAAGGGTTTTCAAGTGGTATGGTTCAATTTGCATTTTGAGAGCTCATTTTGTTTGTGTTGTTGAAGGCAAATTTTGGGGAGAGGCAAGAATGCAAATGGAGGCTGGGGATATTGCTCAGTGGCGCAGTGCCTGCATGGCAAGTGCAAGATTGTGAGTTTGAATTTTGGTACCCCCTCCCCCCCGCAACAAAAACACACAAAAGAATGCAACCTGGGACCAGTGAGGAGGCTATGGTAGTGGTCTACGCTGGGAGTGATGATGACAATGAGAAAGTACTGATGACAGTGACATTGATGATATTAATGCCTGTGCTGATGATATAAATAGCTCACATAGGTTATGGGCATTCTTTTAAGGGCAATGCATTTAATTCTCTTAAGAATTATAGAAAAAAGATGTTGGTTTGGCTAGGAATGCAGAGAGGACAAGGAGGCAGGGCCAGTCACAGGTTTTGCTGCCAGGTTAGATGAGAAGGTTGGAAGAGGACTTAGAGGTGACTTAGGGCTTTAGTAACTGGGTATGAAACGGAGTCTTAGACTGACTTAGAAGAGATCAGAGGTGGAACAGTGTTGAGGGGCTAGAAATCAGACTGCAGTTACGGTCAACAAAGATGTCAACAAAGCATCTCATGGATTTAGAACTCTGGCCCTGGAGAAAAGTTTGAGAGGGACACATTAACTGGTGTGCATGGACAGTATTTGTTTAGTTACTTTGCTTGTCACTGAGCCAAACTGTGTGACTCCCATAGTTTAAATGAGGGGAGGTGTTTTCTGGTTTATGATTTTCAGAGGATTCAATCAGTAGTTGGCAGGTTTGGTACAGGCACTGCATGGCACAGGGGCATAGCCGTTCATGAAAAGCTGTGTGTTGTGGTGGACAGGAAGCCAAGAGAGATGGAAGAGGCAGGTTCTATGTCCCAGTAGTTACTGAACTCGGTGGAGGAATCCACTGATGCACATAGCTCTCCCCAAATCTAATCACTTCCTAAAGTGCTGCCACTCATCACTTGAGAGTTTGGAGGGTCATTCCAGCTATAAACCCTAATAATTTTCAACATCTCAGAGCTGAAAAGCATTACTTGGGGAGCAGTTGGGAAAACAGAAAGTAGGAGGGGCACAGTATCTGGAGCTGAGTGTTGGTGAGTCAGGGTAGTGGTCAGTGTGGGTACAGGAAGAAGGGGAGACAGCAGAGGAAAAGACAGAGTTGTGAAAGAATGCCATCGGGTGGTGTCATTTAAGAGATCCCTTTGTCAAATCCAAGTCTGTTCTTTGACACATGCAGTTATTTGATTGCCTTCATTAGTGACTGATATGCTTTGAGTTTACCAAGGCACTTTACTCAGTGAATTTAAACCTCCATAGAGGTCCCTGGACCAGCATGGGGTGACCGCAGTCTCTCCTCCATGTGACATCTCTTCAAATTCTGGAAGACTCCCAGTTTTGTCTTCTCTTCTGGTGATGCTTCCTTGTTTCTTTCTGTGGCTTCTCTGGTGTTGCCGAGGCTCAGGTTCCTCCTGAGTCTCAGTTCTGTAAAGTATGATTGGCAGATGGTTAAGCAGGAACCTCTTTCGCTCCTCCAAGTTTGGGCCATGGTTTGTCTCAAAAGATTAATGACTGGAAAATGAAACCCTTTCTCCCTTCACAACATTTTCCCTCCTTCCTCAGCAGTAGGATCATCAAGTGCATTAAGTTTGAAATATTTTATTGACTTTTCCTGTACTCCAGTATATGATAGTGAGAAAACTTGTAGATTGGACATTAGGAATCCTTGCTTGTGTTCACTGTATCTACTTCTGACAAGTTGTATAATGGAGACTGATAGCAGAGTAGGCACTGAGGCAAGACCTGGTGTCAGAACCTTCTCATTGCATGGATCCTGGGACCTCTGTGCACATTCAGGATGTATAGGATTTATGGCATGGGGGTAGGGGTGGGGCTCAATGTGGAGGTGCCCTTTGAGTTGGGTCTTGGAAATTAGGTGGAATTTTAGTAGGTATGGAGAGCAGAGAAAGGCTTTGTGCCTGGGGAAAGGTGGGCAGCATTTTGTGAGTGGAAGGAGGGTGGAAATTTTGTTGTTTCTAATGCTTTATACCCATGATATGTGGTCTTTTTTGCATCCTTTTTTTGGGGAAAAAAGATCTTTCTTGTTTTGTTTTGTTTAAGTGGTACTGGGGATTGAACCTAGGGTTAATATCACCTGTGGAACAAGTCTTCCAAGAGCAATTCTTTGAGAAGCAGCCCTTAGAGAAGATACTCCTGGTTCCATAGCTTTTCAACACAATACAAAGTAAGCTTCCAACAGTTTCCTGTTTTCAGATAAACTTGGATACCCTAGTGGCTGCATCATATTCCTTTTTCAAGTTCAAGAACTAGTTAGTAGAACAAAAATGGGAGGTCAGGAAAACAAAATTAAGAAACTAGCTAAAGAGCCTGTGATAATGACTCCTGAGTAGGGGTGCGGTTCACTGGACAGTTGTACAGGTTGAGCATCTCTTAACCAAAATGCTCTGGATCAAAAGTACTTGGGATTTGTTTTTTCAGACTTTAGAATATTTGTAAATACATAGTAAGATAGCATGGGACAGGAACCAAACATAAAAATACGATTCACATACATATTTTATGCATAGGCTGAAGATAATTTTTTTGTCTGAAGGCAATTATGTACAGTATTTCAGTGTGCTTACATTTTGACGGTGACTTGTCTTATCGTATAAGTTTAGGTGCTGTGAAAACTCACAGGCAGCTTTGCCTGTCAGTTGACTTTCCATTGGAGTCACAGACAAAGTCGGTTTGAGATCTAAGCCCGCTTCAATGCTGCCAGCTGGACTGCATGGGGAAGAGCTGAACTGCTGGAACGGGCCCCCTGCTGGGCTCTGGGCTCTGGCCTTACCCAGCCGTGGGCGAAATGTAAGGGCAAAGGCTACATTGTTTGGCATGGGGGCCCCTTGGAAATTCAGCTATTTCTGGAATGGCATTCATACTAAGAAATAAGTAAAATGAGGCTCTGTGTGATGCAAGTGGGTTGGAAGGTTTGGGGTAGGGGTCCTGCTCTTGAGGAGCCATGTGATTTTTAAAGCAACAAAGCTTCCCCAATTTGTATGGCCTCTCTCACAACCATCTTTCCTTTTGCATTTATTTATTTATTTATTTATTTATTTATTTATTTATTTGAGAGGGAAGGTTTATGTTGGCTCCCAGTTTGTGGAGGTTTCACTCCATCATGGGCTGGCCCCAGGGCAGGGTGGCATGGCAGAGGGGCATTGCAGAGAAGAAACATTCATAGCGTGTCGGGGCAGCAGGAAGGCAGCAAGAGGAGGCAGCAGCAGTGGCAGCAACCTCCTTTCACTTTTAATAGGACTCTTGAGTCAGGAACACTGCTGAACTGCCAACCATGTTAGTAAAAGAGGGTAGGGAGAGGGAGGGGCCGCTGGCTCCATGCTGGTAAGAAAGAAGCAGATGAACTCTCCATGCTTTCTGAGCTCTTCACTGACTAGAGTATAGGCCCTTGACTAAGAATACTGCTGAGGGGGCTGGTGTATTTCCTTCACTGCTCAGCTGCCCCTGTGGCAGGAATCTGACCTTGGCCAGAGCTTTGATGATGGTGCAACTCAAGTTTCCCCTAAGCTACAGGACTGGGTGAGCTGGGCCTGCTTGCAGCCACAGCCTGCATCCAGAAGCTGTCAGCAGCATCTGTCCCCAACCCTCACTGAGGAAGAGTAAATCTGCGGAAAGATCTAGGGTTTTTGATTTTAGTGCCCAGCACCAAGATTGGAGGTGGCTTCAAACATGGCCACTGAGAGTTCTACAAATATTTGCTAGAAATCTACTCTGATCCAGGCAGGGAGAGAGGCCTGGAGGGGGTCAGGAGGGACTCAGCATGGGCTCTGCTAAATGATAGCAGACCTGCAATTTGTAGGGAAAAGGCTGTTGTTGCACTATAGCTTGTGTAGCAACCCATTGGTTTGCCATGTGAACTGGTGGCCTGCTGTTAAATTCAATTTATGTAAAACAGATCTGCAGCTGGCAGCCTTCTGCAGTATATTCCTCTCAATTATAGTAATTATTATATCCCTGACTTGTTTTCCTGTAACAAAGCTGGGCAAACTGTAGTCTGCCAGCCAAACCAAACTTACTACTTGATTTTATAAATAAGGTTTTACTGAATGAGTGGTCACTGGATGCGTAGACCTTGCCCATTTTTTTACGTATTGTTGATATTGTCTTACAAAGGCAGAGTTCATTGGTTCCTACAGAGATAACATGACCTTCAAAACCTAAAATTGTTTCCAACAGACTCTTTACAGATAAGTTTGCTGTTGGTATAGCTATTTGCTCTGGTTCTTTACAGCATCCCTATGCTAGAGAAGAGGTATAAATTGATCTCAAAGTTAAGCCAAAATACTTTCTGGAATTCTACTGGATAGACTAATAATCTGGGTTATGTGAATGAATGCTGTGGCTCTCACTATATGCGTTGCTTGGTATTACCTGGGTGAAGATGCCCCAGACACTAAACTTAACAGTCTGTAAATGCTCCGTTACCCTGCATTGATAGTCAACCCAGTCAAGTTAAGTGGGGTTATTTTTATTTTTACCATCTTTCCCTCCCACCCTGTAGTGCTGGGGAATAAACCCAGGGCTTCATGTATGTTAGGAATATGCTTGCCATACCACTGAGGTACACTACTGCCTTAGTGTTATCCTTTAAAAGAGCTTTTTTTGTTTTTTTTTTAAATCAGCTCTTCTGTTTGTTTATTACAGCCTTGTGAGCTTTATGTTAGTACCTCAAGTTAGAGAGGAGGAATTCCAGGCCCAGGGCAGGCGAGGGGCCACATACACAGTTGATCAGCAGGACCAGGCGGCAGAGCTGTGGCACGCACTCAGGGCTACCGGGTAGAGCCTGGATGTGC
>PVKN010039307.1:0-10904 GCA_004027915.1 Capromys pilorides | reverse complement strand
AGGGAGGAAGGGAGGGAGGGGAAAGAAAGAAAGAAAGAAAGAAAGAAAGAAAGAAAGAAAGAAAGACAGACAGACAGACCAGGGACAAATTTTGAGAGAAATCTAGTTTAGACTGAGGGTGTAGGATGACCTCTATTAGGGAAGTGGTTTTAACCTGATGTTTGAAGGATGAGCAGCCAGGGAAGAAACAGGGGTAGACAGCAGGTTGAAAAAAATTCCAGGGGCTGGGGAGATAGCTCAGCAGCATAAGCTCCTGCCTGGAAAGGACAAGATACCAAGTTCATCCTGCAGTTTGAAAAAAAAAAAAAAATGCAGGCAGAATAGTCAGCATGCGTGTAAGAAAGATCACTTCCTTGGGGTGCTCAGGGAACTGGAGAGACCCCAGAGCAACTGTGGCTCAGTAAGTGAGGGAGAGTGGGGAGCACAGGCGGATTAGGGGGGCAGTGAGAGCCCATGCATCAGGGATTTAGGGTTTATCTCAAGTACACCGAGAAGCCAAGAAGCTGCTGGATACCTCATAGGCAGAGGATTGACACAATCCAGTTTCACCTGGCAGAGATAAATTTGGCAGCCCTGAGAGAAACCAGCTGGAGGCAACCAAGAGGGAGAGCTTTAGAAAATCTACCTGGCGGTTCAGCAGGGAAGTGATGGCAGCCAAGCTGCAACAGTGTCTGGGGACAGCCAGAGAAGCAGGCAGAGTGAAGGCGTGTCTTTGTGGCAGCATGGCACTTGTAGATGTTCCCACCCTGTGCCCCTTGGGCCTTGCACTCCTATTACTCCATAACCTCCCAATTCTGCCAAGGAAGTATGAGACTCCTGCTGCTATAGGAGAATCACAAGGGGGCAGCCTAAGAATGCCAGCATAGTGTGCTAAGTCCTCGAGTCGAAGAGCTAGGACAGGGACACAGTAGAGAAACTTGGAGGGAAATGAAATTATCCTGGACCAGGTGGGGAATAGGGAACGCGAATACAGAGGATGCAAGGTTTGTCATACAGGTGAGGGTCTCTCCTGTTGCTCCAACTCACAGAGACCGGGAGAACTCAGAAAAAGCCCTCCTGAAGATTTTAGGGTGTTAGAGCACAGATCCGTGTTGGCCTTCAAGTAGGAGTCAAGAAAGCATGCAGGGTCTCGGAGTTTCCTGTGCTCCCCCAGGCTTGTGCTGGTCTCCATGGCCTCCAGACACTGCCCGTCCTGGGAGGGAGGCATTTCCAGCCCACTAACCATACGTGGAGGCTCAGGGAAGTCATGGGGCTAAACGAATTCAGTCCAAATCCACAGATCTTAAGTCCTGTGTGCTTATGACCTGTAGCTGAAAGGTGCCCCAAATACTTGAGTTCCCAGAGGTTTTTTTGAACCCCAACATTTAGGGGCCCCAGAAGGAGCATTGGAGGAGGGAGGCAGAGTTTCCACTTCAGATTTATCCTGGGCTGGGAAGGTGATTTTACTAAGCCACTTGACCTCTCTGAATCTCTCCTTCTTGCCCTGTAAAGATGGAATGATAGCACCATCCCTGCCCTCCTGGGACCATGGGGGAAAATTAAAAAAAAAAAAAAATGCAAGCACCGTATTGCCACCCTTGTGGCTCTCTTGGATTTAGAGGCCCACAGCCATCACCACACCGAGTCTGTTGAGCTAATTGTTTTTAGTTCTTGTTTTTGTTTTTCAAACACAAGAAACTGAACCTAGGTCTTTCACACCACACTGAGCTACACATCCTCAACCCGTTTTTATATTTTAAATTTTGAGGCAGGGTCTGGCTCCTACATTACGTTGCCCAGCCTGAGCTCAGATGCATGGTCTTCCTAACTTAGCCTCCGAGAGAGCTAGGATGACAGGCATGTACGGTTTCACCTGGAGTCAGCTTTAGAGAGCTCTAGCAGCTTCTTTTCCCTGACTTGCTTCTATTTCCTGAAACTTTCATCTATTTAGTTGTTTCTGCCCATTGAGCTACATAGATCAGGGTTTCCTGTCCTGTCCCTTACCCTGACAGCATCCAAGTGGAGAGTTTCAGACTGAAGGTCCAACCAGGAACCCTTAGAACTATTCTGTCTCTGGTTAAGCCAGCTTAGACTCTCCAATAATTTATCTTGATTTTACATTTGAGTTCCTCAGTCCCATACCTGGCTGGGGACACACCCACTTGCTGATGTCTTAAGAACATCAGTGGGCCAGGGAGAACAATTCAGTGGCTTAAGTGCATGCTTAGGGAACCGCAGGGACCGGGGTTTGATCCCTGGCACCAGATACAGTGGTGGCCCTGCCCCAGGGCACCCTGAGCTGGTCACCCAGACTTGGCATTCTGTGCATGCCTGTAATCCCAGCACTGGGCAGGCTGCAAACAAGAGGATCACTATGAGTCTGAGCTGCATAGTGAGATACTGTGTCATATACATTTAAAAAGGAAAAAAAAAGAATATGGTGGGCCAGCAGCCAGCTCATTCTCAACCACTGTTTTGCTCACATTCCTGTAATGAATGTTCCAAAGCATATGCTGAAGCCCAGGATGGCTCAGCCTGTGGATGAATCTACCCCGTGACTTGGACCTTTACAGAGTCACAAAGCAGGGACCAGTGACAGATAGACGTCTCCATTGCTTCTCCCATCTGGGAGTTGTAGGAATCATTCCCCTGGTTATCACTGCCACACAGAAAATGATGAAGAGAAATATAACCACTGCTCACTTTCCAAGGCAGAGACCAGTTGGCTTTCATAAGCTCATCCGTGAATCCTTAAGGAAGTATGGGATTCAGCTGTACAAGGCGCGGTGAGCAGGGGCTTCAGCCTGGGAAACAGAGAAGGGAGTGGAGGGGGGAGGGCTAGAGCCGCTACTCCCTGAAGGCGTGGCATCTTCCTACCCTGGCTCTTCAGCACTGGTGCTTCTGCCTGATTTCCTCATCGCGCAGGCGCCACAGGAGGCCGCACTTAAGCAGACTCTTGTAGGCTCCTGTGTGCATGCCGGGTCTATGTTTCTATTTTGCTATTTGGCCCTTGTAATCTGCTGCCCAAAACATGCTTGAATCATTCCACTTACCAGGTGACCTTCATCGGATTGTTCTCTTGCTAGCAGGAGCTGGATTTTCTGAAAGATGCTCAGTCACCCACCGTTGAGCTAAAACAAAACTGGAGACTCGGGGGTGGGGGCTGAAGAAAGGCTCTTGCGCCCACTTGCCTGAGGAAGAGCTCGGCCACTCTCACATAACACCTTGGCTGCTCTGCACTGCACACAGAAAGAGGAGAAGGAAGGTCCAGACACTCAGGGTTGAGCTAAGCGGCATGGCATTGGACAGATTTGTGAAGTACACACGGAAGTCCTTTGCCTGTCTGTGACAAGTGATCTCCTCTGGGACAGCGCTTCCTCTGTCTCTAGATCTGTGCTCCTGGATCTGCCAGTGTCAGTGTGCCGACTCAACATATTCATTCATTCATTCATTCATTCATTCATTCATTCATTCATTCATTCATATATACATTTCAAGTGCCTAGGATGTACATGGCACTAAGCCACACACTGGAGATACATGAGAAATGAAGATACTGTCCTTGTCCTCAAGGACTTCAGAGCCCAGTGAAAGAAACAGCACAGCATACATGAGTGCTGTAATAGCATAAGTGTACAAGTAATTCCAAGAGGAAGAGTGGGGGCATCATTGAGGGCTTAGCTTTAAATCCAAGTGAGAGGGCAATGATTTTCGTACCTCCTGCCGGGCTGTGTGCTTCTGCCTTATAGCACCTAGCCCAACCTTCCTGCCTGAAAGGTCCCAAATAAAACTGTGGAGTGACAGGGATGCTCTCTGAGCCCCACAAAGCTCTAAGCTCCAGCAGTTCTAAGAGAAGGCTGGTGCCAACTTGCCAGATGTGGGACCTGGATTCTGAAAAGCACTGAATAGAAGAAATAAATTGGGAACCACTGTTTCCATTGTCCTCCTGTTGCATCTCAAGAGCTGATTTTTATGCTTCCTTCTGTCAGCAAAACAGTTCCTGCTTCCAGTCTGGCCCTCGGGTCCTCTGCCTGATGGCGCATATTTCTGTCTTGGAACTGCTCATTGGTAGGAGCTGAAAAGAATAATAACAGTGCCTGACAATCTTTCATGATTTTCCCTAAATGTTCCTTCCTGAACAAAATAGTTTAATAAAAATATGGATTAAAGTGGAGCCTGGGAGGGGAAAATCGATGGCAGTCTGTTTGCTGGTAGTGTCTCGCTCACCAGGGAGTAGAGGCCTGGGGATAGAGCAGAGCATGCTGGGAAAAGACACATGGTCTGAGCCTGGTGGGCAGCTGTCAGCATCTCAGCGCTGCCTGGGAAGCAGTCTGGGGTGAATCAGGGACTGAACTAGGAAATGCTGTGTCCGAGGCTGACAGACAGTGGGGAGATCCAGAATCTCCTTGATGCGTTAGCATTATTGATGGCTCAACCTGTGTCCCTTCTCAGTTATAAAGTCTAAATCAAGAGTCCTCCATGCAAAGTCATAGCATACATTGCTGTTAATAATCCCTGAATTATTACATTTAGTATTTAAAAAAAAACAAGTAGGTTTCTAATATATAGAATACAAGCTTAGCAACACAAAACACATTAGTCATATGGTAGTTTCCCTTCAAATCACTAAAGTGTTCCCCAAAATTCCTCTAGCAGAACTTATTTAGCTGTGCTGGCTTTCTGTCCATTTGGTTGCTGAACACCTTGAAAGCTGGAAAAGAAACTTTCAGGAACAAAACAGAAAAGCTGCCTTCTAAGTTCTCATTTCAGACTTGGTATCATTCAGCCTAAGTGTTTCACTCCTACCCTATATGAGCATGAGCCAAAGAATTTCTGAAGGAGCCCTATTCAGAAGTTGTTCCGACAAGGTACTGCCACTCTCAGCGCTGGGGTGGCCTTCTTTCCTGGGCTCCCCTGGTGGCAGAGATCCACTTCTACACTTGCAAGCTACAGCTGGAGTACTCAGCATCTATCCACTGCCTAGTGTGAGATAGATGAGAGAGATGATAAATACGGACTAGATCTGTGCCAGCTATAGGATCAATTATGGAAACATGTAACTAAATCAGCTTGCAATGGAGCTGGGCTTCTGCTGGAAATTCTGAGTTCACCTAGATTGCTGGAGACAGCAGTGTGTGTGTGTGTGTGTGTGTGTGTGTGTGTGTGTGTGTGTGCACGCACGAGTGTGTTGGAAAATTACAAGAGTAAATAGGAATAGACCAATTACTATCCACATAAAGGCTCTGTGTGGTTGTAGGCACTGCCCATCAATCTACTTCCTTCAGACTCTGCTCTTAGCCTCTGGGAACAGGGTCCCTTCAGGACTACCACAGAATCTTCTTCATATTGTCTTCCTCTTCTTCCTGGCCACAGTGCTAGACTATATTTCCCAGAATACTCTGCTATCAGGTTGAGTCATGTGACAAAGTTCTCCCAGTGTTGTAGCCCACTTTCTGATCTGATCATAAAAGACCCCACACGACCCATTACTCTTCTCATAGTCTCACTGCTGTTTTCAAGGTCCCAAACAACTTGGAAGCCACTTGATTTCTATAGACTCTTTGTCAACTGAGTCCCTAAGCATTTGATATCTCCCCCCACCTTTAACAGCAAGTTGGATTTAATGTGGAGTAGTAAAACACACTTCTACTTGGTTAAATCACAAGAGATTTGGGGATTTGTCTTTTATAACACTAAGATAATATTAACAAATATATATCCCATCTGGGCAACTCAGCCCTTTAGACCAGGGAAAGGGTCTAGAGTGCATTTCTGATTTCTTAACGGATGTGAGCCCATCAGTCAACCAAGACCCACACCTGGCTTTGGCCACATGAATGCCTCTCTTTCCTCACCTTTTCATGTATCTCTTTTCTCTCTTGTCATTTTCTTGCTGGTTCTGTTCTTCTAAGTGCCGGAAGAGAACAGCCAAGCCCCAGGCAGAGGAATGGAGCTTATGGGTCATGTTCGGCAGACCACCTCTCCCCAGGGGCTGCAGCTGGGTGAGCCCGGAATAGATTCCCTGCCAGTTAGTTGTGTCTTGTGTAAAGATCATGTTCTTTCTGAGAAGTACTTAATTACACATGTAACTGTCCTAGAAGACAGTGTCCCCATCAGACACTTTAGGTAGGGGCAGGAGAAGAGGAAAGTGACAGATAGCTCTCTCTTTCTCAGGTGTCTGATTCTGAGGACAAGCCTTACAGGTGGCCCCACCCCCACCCCCACCAGTCACACTGCCACCTGCTAACACCTTGATAAACCCTAGGTGAGCACTAACACTGACCAGGCCACTGTGGATATATGCTGTGCCTGTTGCCATGACAACCAGTTACAGTGAATGATGACAACAGTAACTTCATTCCTGCTGGGAAGACAGAGAAAAACAGGGCAATGTGGAAGGAGACATGGCATCTGGAGGTGGGATATGCCAAGTCAGGAGGAGAATTTGTGTGGGATGTTTGGAAATTATGATCACCCATCTAAGGAAAAGGTTTGGGCTTTCCTCCTAGAGCTCATTGGGGTACTCAAGGATCGGGGCTCTGGAGGGGAGGCATGGAAGAGAAAGATATAGGGTAGAAGGGGTAGAGGGGAAAGAGGTGAATTTCATTCAACAGTTATTTCCTGATTCCCGGTTTACTCCTATTCCTAGGGCTATAGCAGTGAGTGAAAAGGGAACTAGGCAGAGTGAGTAGTGTTTACAAAGGAGCTAATACAAGAGAGGACCAGGTGAGGGTATAGTCAGTGATCCAAGGGCAGCTGGGAAGTGGTGAGAGGCAAAGTCAGAAGAGGCTTCTGGTGGGAGATGAAGCTCACAGAGGGCCTTGTCCTCTGAGCTCCCAGGGCCTTTGGGTCACCTCCCTCATGAGTGAGCCATAAATGGGTTTTCTCTGGTCCCCTTTGTAGAAACCAGAGGACAACATGTAGAAAATAGGAATCTATAGGAAACTAGGAGAAAGATACTGGGGCTGGGGGTGGGGGGTCCTGGCGTCATGAGGACTGCTGAGATTCCAGCCACATGCAAAAGAGGGACATGATTCAAAGGAGGAAAGAAAGACAAAGTACTGCGTGGAGATTTGGGCTTGAACAACTGGAGACAAGGAGCTGGGAGTCTGAGCGGTCTCTTCTGGGAGAATGAGGGTGGAAGAGAAAAGAAACAGGCACGGTCGAGGGCAGGCAAGACCTGAGGACAAGCAAAACCAGCTCCCTGGGCTCGGAGCCTTCTTGCGACACAACATGCCTCTTCCTTTGCCTGCCCTACTTGCAGTGCTAGGAGAAGGTCCTACAACTGAGGCCGCCCTGGCCAGCATTCCGTCCCTTACTCCATACATCCTGCTGCATGGTCTCAGCTAAACATCTTTGCTTACTCAGCCTTTTTCCTCATGGCATCTGCCAGCTGTCACCTGGAGGTGGATCCTTCAATGACCCTCCACATGCCCCACCCACACACCATTGATTTAGAGAGTTCTCAGAACAAAGAAGTGTGGGCATATGGTGGTGGAGAGCCATGCAGATGGAGTCCTGACATCTCCGGCATCCTTTGGGACCAAGAGCCAGGCTGCTTAAGTACTTACTATATAGAGATAATTTGTTGCGCCTTTGCTGATATATATATATATATATATATATATATATATATATATATATATATATGAAAGAACAAGGAAGTTTCACACCTGCTCTGAAATTCTGAGATAAGTCCGTCCTCTCTGGCCCCTCTAGCAGCCTCCTCCTCCTCTATGCCTTCTTGTACCAGCCCACTTTGTACCTGACCCAGCAGCCTGTGGACTGACCGTGCTTGTGGGTGTGCATTGGGTGGAGGCTTAGCAGAGCCTACAGATCTGCCATTCCCTTTCTGTCTTTGTACCTTTTGTTGCCTGTCCCTTGAAAGCACAGCTTCCTCTAGTTCTGCATCACATCCCACCCACCCTGGAGTTTCACTTACATTTTCCAATACTTTCTTACATGTCCCAAGAGTGAGTTTATATTCATGATCTTGTTGTCTTCCCTAACCCTTAAGCAGGGCAGATATGAAGGCATTCATTGTATAGATGAGAATACTGCCCAGATTGGAATCTTCCTCCTTGGAACAAGAAGGTTCACCTAAGTGATTGACATTGTCCTTCCAGCTCTTTCTAACATATATGCACACTTATACACACTGTGGAGCAGATGGGTACAAGCCAGGCTGAATGTGCAGCCAGGGCTTCTGATAAATTTTCCGATGTGCACATAGACCATCCAGATGGCACTGTGTCTTTCCAGGAAAACACATCCTTACAAACCCCAATGCCAGTCTCAGCCTTCGTGATAAAGCACAGAGACTGGAGAGAGACTGGGTGAGATAACTTTCAAAATTGTTGACCTTAAGCTCTCCCCATTCTGACTTTTCACACTTCCTTGTCCTGGAGGCACCAAGATCTCTCACAACTCAGCTGTGGCTTTCATCCAATGCTGAAATCTCAGGATTTGAAACAGGCTCTAAGTGTGTAATCAGAAACAAAAGAACTGAAGCCCATGATCCAGCAAGGTAGGGGAAAGCCACTGGCAACAGCAGCAGGAGACAATCTGGCCTTGCGCTGCTTCTCCCCCAGTGGTGCGCTTTGAAATACTCTTTGGATATCAGCCCCGCTCACATCTGCACACACTGTTCTTGCCTTTAGGTGCCACACTCGGAAGAAGCACCTTGGTTCTAGCACATTCACATGCTAGGCATGCGGCCTTTCTAGGTCTGATCCAAAGCTGCAACCTTGGCCCAAAGAACAGAGAACAACCTGAGGAGGCTCCATGTCCCTCAGCCTTCCTGTTGGACACCATTCCAGCCACACTGGTGGAAATGGCCAGTGAGTCAGGGTTCCAGAACTCCGATGAGTTATGGCAGATGGGGTTTCTGTATTCATCCTTGAGGGATGGGTGTGCAGGTGGCTGAGTGAGCTGTGCCTTCTCCCCATCACGATGAGAACAAGTCAGATCAATATGCAATCTGGATCAGATCCTAAATGGCCTGCTATGGAGTTTAACATTCCAGGAATAGTGATTTCTCTTTCTTCAAGGTAAGTGAAGGCATCCTCTGCAATGAGAGTCATCCCAGGTAGAGGGACACAGTTGGTCCCCTCTGTTTCTTCTTTTTTCAATCCCTCACCATGCTTTCATTGATCAGTCTTTTAAAGCCACATGGCAGGGTTCTCACGTGATGGAACACAGGGTAGAAACACTTCCCACTGTGCCAAAATGAATGCTTGAAAGACATTTTGTGCATATGAGAGAGGAGAAAGGGGAAAGGGGAGAAATCAAGGAAAGAGAAAACAGAGTTTCCAAACAGCATTTGGAATAAATGGACAACATACCAGGAAACGAGGCTGGTGATCAAGTTTTGCGTTGTTTAATTCCTATGACCTGCTGTGTAGCCCCCGGACCTTATCCCTTCTTCTAATTGGACCTCACTTTCACATCCGCATGCTAGGAGGCTGAGCAACAGGACTGGATGCTTCCTTGACTTTGAGTCCAATAAGTAGCAAGAATATGTTTGCCCCTGTGATTACAGCAATTATATCAACATAGGAGTTATTTGTGTTTATGCAGGACTTTTAATTTGTGAAATGTTTTCACACTCATTATCATATAGGAAAACAAAATTAAGTCATGCATGTAGAAGGAACAGACCATTGTATGGAATAGGGGTTGTCATTTGTACAGGGCTCAGGGCTTGTTTCTTGTGCTTGCACTGAGACTATTGTTAAATTCAAACATTTGTCGACATATTCAAATTTATGAGCTAACATGCCCAGGGATCTAGGAGAGATTTAGAATCTATGATAACAGAAAAACTCTTTGTGCACTTATTATGGCATTTCTTCAGGCCAACTCCTGTGTCTCCTTCCATGCAGGACCCCGTGGGCATCTTAAATACCTATGACATGTCCTTGGGAACTTTGCTAACCAGCAGGAGACAGTAGTTTCCTAGGAGAAGTCAACAGGTGTTCGATAAGTCAATGGAAATAAGCCTTTGAGTGTCTGATGTTTCTGCCAGTCTTGTTATTAAGCCTTTGGCTATGTTGCTCTGATTCTTTAACCAGCAGAATAATCAGAATCCTCTCATCTCACAAGTCTGTAGAGCACCAACTGTGACCAAAGACCGAGGCCAGAAGTGTTGGGTCTTCTCTTGTTTGAGCTGCAAAACTTTCTACAAGTTGCCCTCCCAGGCTTCATTTCCTCATCTTTCAAATGGTGTTGGCCCCCCGGGGGACCGCTGTTCAGCTCTTCTGGGGTTATCTGCAGCTGCCTCTGAGTTCTCAAGGGCATGCAACGCTTTACTCACTAGTAAAGATGAATTTGATGTTGATGTGGAGGAGAAAGGAGGGAAGGTGTGGAGCAAGGAGTAAGGTTATGAAACCAGGAGCAATGTAAATATAGGTTCTTTGAGATCTGTTTCTAGGGGGCTAGTGGAGTCCTACTTGCCTGGCGAAGGCACTGCAAGGCTTTCTGTTTGGGAGCAATAACTCTTGAAGCTGTTGGTTTATACTTTTCTTTCTTTTTTTTTTTTTTTTGGTACTAGGAAGTGAACTCAGAACCTTGCCCTTGCCAGGAGGGCACTCATGCCACTGAACTACATCCCTGGCCCTGGGGCTGATGGTTTAATGATTGCCTGCTAGGAAGGTGGAGTGTCTGCAGGAAGACATCTCCATAATAACTCGTCACTCTTCTCACACCCCCACTCTCTCTCCTTCCCTCCTGTTATTTCAAAACTTTTGTTTTCTCTGTTTCTAAAACCTAAAGGAATGAGTGCATTCAAATTAATCCCCCCCTTACCAGGAATCAATCTCGGGACCTTGCGTTTTCTGCATCCTCAACTTTCATAATTTTTTAATTATTTTTTAGAAGAGTGAATTAAATACAAAATGCATTTGGAAGAGTTAAAAAAAAAAACT
>PVKN010039306.1:0-10904 GCA_004027915.1 Capromys pilorides | reverse complement strand
CAATAGGAAAAAAACAAAAAAATAAAAAATAAATAGTGGAAGTTATTTAATTTTGAATGTTAATGTTTTAGTTATAAGTAAGCTAATTGTTTACTCGGGGTTAGCAGATTAAGGCTAATGTGATACCAAATCTTTGGTAGTTGTGTTATGTTTGGGGAGTTACAATGACTGCTGTGATAATCCTAGAAAAAAGACAGCACGCATATTACAGAATTCTGTATTTTAAAAGGGCTGAGGGACATGGAGTGGTTATGGAGTGAGGGGCAATATGTAGTTTTATTTTGCAAATCAAGTCAGGTCCTTGGTTGCACAGAGCAAGGCAAACACTGTCTGATTTGAGCAGACGGGACATCTATGGGAAGGGGGATCCCGAGGGGCCCCTCTGAGGACAGAAGCACTAGGAGACAACAGCCCCGCACCTGCCAGGAGGGCCTGCTTTCTCTTCTTCACATAAAGACCCTCCACAGAGTGGCAGCGGTTTTGCCTGGATACCTGGCAGAGAACAACAGAATCTCTGAAACGCTCCTGCTGTCCCGGAGGGCTGATGTGGGAGGCTGTGTGGGCCCTGCCCATGCCCCTGGCATTCCCGCTGCTGCTGCCAGAGAGGGCAGCCTCCACGTCTCTGTGGCTCCAGGGAGGGGTGTTTTGGCTGTAGCTTCAAAACAGACCAGAGACAAGTTCCCAGCACATTCACCTTACGGTGAAGCCAGGTCCAACCTGGGAAGGGGTATTTTTTTAACTTTTATTTTGCCTTTACCCAAGCATTCTAAAATACAGGCAAATGAATAGTGCTTGAGCGTGGAAAGAAAGCCACAGGAAATCAGCACAAGACTGAAAATCGCATCAGCTGTGGACAGTGAAGGCCTCCACTGAAATGAGAACTGAGATGCACCCCACCCCCGGGGGTTGCTGCGCAAGGGAGGCATTGTGAAAACCCAGGTGCTATTTGTGAGTGATGTCACTAGATATGATGGGGTTTACCTCAGTTTCTCCCTAAGCTGGACCAGGCCGTATTGCCGCTCTTCATGTTTTCTCTACCTATGCTGGATAATGACAATGTGTAGCAGCTTCCTTCCTTGTGATCTTCTCTGGTCATGGTGCTTGTTTTCACATTTTGTGCTGTCTTTTGCCTCCCCCCGCCTGTTGCATGGACTGAACCTATTACTATAGCAACCTGTATCTCAACCATCTGCCGCATCGCCTGGATCCTGACTCAGTTTAAATCAATTCCACAAAGATTGATTTGCCTGCTAGGTGCAGCTCATCACAGGCCTTATCAAAATGTGGTGGGCAGCCTTCCTTTTTCTCCCATCACACAGCTCATAACAGATCAAGCTGTGTCAGGTAGATGATAAAAACAAAGGCGGTGAACAGAGAACACAAGTGAGAGCGGATTACAGCCATCCACGGGGTGTCACCAGAGGCTCCTCTCCCCGCTCCTTTGTTACTTGTGCTCTGTGCTAATGTGTGAAAGCCTCCTTCCTTACCATGCACCCTGTGCAGCTCCAAAACCTAAGTGCATCTGGGCTTTTGCATGGACACGATGAAAACACAGTGATGGGTAAATGAAAGGAAGCACGTTTCTTTTTTTTATCTTTTTATTGCATTTAATAAGAAGTAGCAATGTGACAGTTTCAAAACACGTTAGTAGTACATTTCCAGTATTTGATACAATGCATGTTGTTGACCTCCTGGTAGTTGTACAGAGCACAGGGTGTAGATGTGATAATTTTTCTAATCATTATTGGTACAAAAATTTTTCTTCTCATTGAACTAAGAGAAAGTAGTTGTATACATAATCCAATGTTCTATAGTTGCAGTGGGTTATTGGCAGAACTGGCAATGATGAAAGCTGTTGATTTAAGCCTTTTACAGCTCACCATACTAATCTACCTTGACATTTTATGCCTTGTGGTTATACTTCTCTGCTGAGTGGTTAAGGGCAAGTTAAAGCAAGACCTGTATAACAAAACATGGAACTTTTGTATCTTCCAAGGTCAGTCAAATCCCCTCAGGGCTTACTTTGGAACCATGTACCATGCTTTGTAGAACTGTTGTCAGTGTCAGCCATCTGGATGAGTCATGGCCATTGCTTGACCAATTTGCTGTCTTTGAAAGCCCAAGAGAATGTTTTCTCTCTAGATGACTCTCCTTAGGTGCACTGTATATCTTTAATCCCTTTCCTCTGTAGCCTCATAATCTCCTTGAACAGAAAATTTGGGAAACCACTGAGTTACAGGATGTTACAGCATAGGTTCTCTTATGCTGTGAGTCCTCACAGAACTTGAAGGGCTAAGGCCAAAACATTGGCAATCCTTGTAGCCCTTCTTTTTCTCTAATTTTTGGTCTGTAAACTTACATTCTTAACCCTCCAGAAGAGGAACTTTGTGATACTATTACTCTATAACATAGGTACTGAGTTTAACATCACTGTCTTTCTCAATATCAAACATCTTAGACTTGGAATTTGTATTATCTATCAATCATTGATATTCTAATAAGGCAAGCATGTTTCATATGAGACATGTACTATATTTTTTCTTTTTCGGTATGCATCAAGGATAGCTCATTAAATAGGAAATGATTTTTAAGAAATGTGCATTTGAGATTAAGAGAAACTGTTCCGAAGCACTTAAAATTTATAAGAATTTAATTAATGTGTAATTGTATAAATACAACAGATGCAATTAGACCTCATTTGTTGGTAACGTGACACTTCTTTATATTTGACCAGGGACATAGTACCTATGCCCTCGGAAGGCAGTGGCTGAGTACGTGTCAAAGCCCAGGGGAATAAGGCTACATGGCTCCTAGGAAGTCGTGTTAAAATCCAATTAAGAACCTAATAAAGACATGGCAATGGCTTTTCAGTTAAGTATGCACCTTGTCACTTGGTCCTGCAGACAGGAATTAGCTATTGCACTGAGTGTAGTGTGCACTGAAGATATTTCTGCAAAAGTTGATTTCAGTGATGACAGTGACAGTGGTGGCCGACAGGTCCTGCCAGAGTCGACTGCTTTTAAAACAAGGGATGCGACCCTGCAGCCTCCCTATCAGTCCTCTCTGGCCACCCCTCGATCGCAGCCCCTCTCCGAGCAGATGACTTTGTTTCCTGGACTCCGTGACAACAGAGGCTCCCCACAGCACTCCCCCAAAGTCCATCTAGTGAACAGGTGTGTAAGGGCTGGTTTGATGTCTTCGAGCTGCTCCCGTGAGCAGAAAGCTCCCGAGTGACCCGTGTCGCCATTACCCAGCGTATAGCCTACCAGGGGTTCTGTGGGGATTTATTACATAAATAAATGAGCATTCTTCCTTCTTTCAAACATAAATATACTTTTGTTTTCAAGTAAAAGTTTTATTTTTAATACAATACATTATCATGGTAGAAACTAAAAGCACTGACTGTTATTAGGGGACATGTGGCGCCTCCCTCCCAGGCGCATGTCCCAGCTCCCCACTCGCTTCTCTGCCACAGCCTCAGGAGCTGCCCTGCCCTCTGGCCCAAGTCCCATCCTCGGGTGGGGATCCACATGGGCAGTGCTTCTCCTGGGAGGACAGCTGGGACGGAGCATGGCAGCCCACGTGCTTAGCGTGGCCAGAAAGTTGGGCTGAGCCACGGGGGAGGGTGAGTGGCAGCAGCACAGTCCAGCAGAGCCGGGCAGGGCCCAGGTCCAGAGCTCTGCAGGCCAAAGAAACGGACGGGGCAGGGCTCAGGGGAGTGCAGCAGGGGGTAAAGCACAGCAGCAGCCTGATGATGGGCCCCAGGGACACCCCAGAAGCAGAGATGGCTCTATTCGGGGGGATCTGGCTAAGGGGACTCCAGAGGGCACCGAGGACAGGGCAGCACCGAGCGCACTTTGGAACTCCAGCTCTGTCGCCTGTTTCTCTCGCTGGCTCCTCCCTGCCTCTGAGCCTCTCTCCTAGACTGTACTCAGCCGCCGTCTCTTCTACCTAAATGCAGAAGACCAGCGGCGCAACCGCTCTCACCTGTGTCTGTCTTCAGGCCCTCTAGGCCAGGCCCCTCTGCCAGTTCGGGACACGTTTCTCACATCAATGACACAACGCCTCTCTTGCTGCGCCTCACCTGCAGGATCAGCTGGTTCCGCCTGCTGCCCCTCCACTTCGCTATCTTTGCTGGGGCCACACGTGGCCTTACCGTCTTGTGGCCGTCACTAACACGGAAGCGGTGCTTCAGTCTCTACTTGAATTCACTTCTTGAGGCCGGACGCCCAGGCACGCTTCCTCCTTGTCTTAATCCCTTTCTTGTCATGGGTCCAATGCTCAGATATGGAAGGAGGAGAGGTTTCTTTCGGCTTTAGGTTTCAGCTCTCGGTCTGTGCGTGGTCAGCTGGCTGCGCAGGAGAAGTGGCACAGTGCAGGGGTCAGTGGAGGAAGCTGCTCGGATCATGGCAGAAGGGCCATGGGGGGAGGGGAGGAGCAAGCGCAGGGAGACCTGCACCGCGAGCCACCGCCTTCACGAGGGCCCCGCAGCTCTGCTGAGCACCCAGCCCTCGTAATCCAGTCGCTTCTGCAGGTCCCGGGTCTGAGCACCAGAGGCCTTGGGGGCCACTACAGCCCCCGCCATAGCCTCCTCCTGTGCCAGCTCCGGCACCCGCTCTGCTGGCTCTGTTCTCTCTGAGTCCTGTCCTTTCCTGTCCTCATTGAGACCCTGTTCCTCCGCCCAGTCTCAAAACCAGGCGACCTGCTGGCGACTTCACTTTCGTTCATTCCTCTTTGTTTCGTTGTTGTGTAGATTTTTACGGACTCTATGACGCGGGCGCTGTGGATACTTCTAGCTATTTTACCCAATGTAGAAGACAGCATCTTGTTGTCTCCTAGATGGGAAAACCGGGACTGGGAGTTTTCCTACGATTGCAGCTCTTTGTGCAGCAGAGACAGACCAGAGGTCTGGATTCACAGTTCTTTCCCTTTCATTAAGAAGGCCTTTGAAACACACTTTATCTTCAATCAGCTATCTTCTGCAGGAGCTTTCCACCCTTAATCTCATTACGCCAGCTGGATCATTAGCCTGTGTCCTCCCGTTACTTTTGAAGCATAGAAGGAGCGATTTACAGGCAGTGAAAGCCTAAAATTACACGCCTCTGTTATCGGCACCATCAGATGCGTCTCCACACGATCCAGACAAGGGCGGCAATACACCGTGTAGCTGGAGACTCACTGCTGTGGTCGCGACTTCGTGGCGCTCGCAAGCTGATGTTGAGGGTGCAGCGCAGTTCTCGTGCAAGCAGAGTGTGGGGAAAGCAAGGCGGGCAATCAAATAAGACCCAGGAGGGAAATCTGACCACCGCGGAGGGCTCACTGAGCTTCCCTCAAGAAGCAGGGTTCCACCGAGGTCTAAGTAGAGAGTAGTAATTCACCCCACACGCAGAGAAGGAGGAGCCTTTCAGTGTGAGGAAACGGGATGGGAAAGGCCCTGGGGGAGAGCAGCTGCGAAACTCTGAAGATACGAAGGACTGGGCATAGCCCAGGAGGACCCGGCTGCAGTCGTGAGAATTGTGTTTCCTAGAGTTTACTGTGGCTACAACTTGGAGAACCTGCCAGAGGGGCCTACGCAGACATGCGGGAGACGGTGGGCACCGAGGGCACAGGGGCGGCCGCGCTAGGCGGCTACGCACAGGAGCGCGCAGGGAGCGGGTTTTACACATACCGAGGAAGCCGAATCGGGATGCGCTTAGCGAGTGAGCGTACCTAAGAAGTAACAGCATCTAAGGCAGTGAGCTGTGCCCTAGAGGTCAGTGACGCCCAACGGGGCCAGTGGGGGCCATCCGGCAAGCAGAAGTCGGGGGAATCCGGCTTGAAAGGATGAGATAAACTGAGGGATTGGGGGCGCAAGGAGATAGTCACTGTATTACCAGGCTCGAACTCTGAGGGGAGACATGGGTGGAAGAGACAAACTTAGGAGTATGGTGCCTGAAGTGGGGACCAAGCCATGGCCATGGGTGAGAAGGAAGGGGCCAGCGAGACGGCTCAGCGGTCTAAAGCGCCTGCTTAGGCAAACTTAGGCAGGCGCAGGGGACTGCAGTTTAATCCCCAGCACCACGTGCCAGGCCAGCCCCGCTCTCAGGGTCGGCCAAGCCAGCCACAAAAGAGAAGAGAAGGACATTAGAGAAGAGGACACAGCCTCGGCTGGACCTCCCAGGATGGCTTTGTCCAAGAGAGTCCCTCCCTAGCATGCTTCCTGAAGAAACGTATGTTGTTCTGCAAATTTCTCTTAACTAGATTTTAAAATCTTCAGCTCAGTAGGAAACCTTTAAAAATCTATACCTAGTGGACTCCAAATCAAACTGTCATGCTTTATTTATTAAAAGGTAAACCATGCAAATATTGGTATTTGGTAAGTCTGGAGGTGAACACAGGAGTGTTTGCTATGAATCTCTGTACTTTCGAATGAACGATGCGTTTCATTAATAAAGAACAAAAACAATATCCAAGAGTTCCAGTCAATAAAACTTAAGCCAACAAAATCTCAAAATAGAAAATTAAACACCAATAGTTAAGAAAAAATATATAAAGGATTGGAGACATCCTCAAAGAGCCTTGTGGCCCAAACAGGAAGGGTCTCACACTCAGTGTAAAGAGGGTGTTCGTGAAAGATGCTGCTGATAGCTTCGTAGGGCAGGAATTTCCAATAGTAAAAGAAAAAAACCACAGAAAAGAACAGTGGCTGTTTACCATGACTCTTTATATTTCGGGTATGAGAAGCAACAATTTGGGCAGCATAACTTGCTTTGGCTGTACAGAAGGCGATTATGCTGGCTTAATGAACAGAAGCCACTTGTGTGAGCCTCTTCCAAGGAATGTTATTTACAACGTAGATGCAAACTTTGTCCAAGCCAAACTCAGCCCCGGTGGGGGCTGCATCCTCGCCAGGCCCAGCAGGGTGTAATCATAGTTCAAAGACTTTGCAGATGTAATTAATGGAAGGATCTCTAGGTTGGATCATCCTGGGCTAGGTTTATCCTAAATCAAAATGTTGGTGTCCTTACACAGTACAGAAAATGGGAAGACACAGAGACAAAGAGGGGAGGTCCTACGAGAGTGATAGCAGAGCCTGAGATGCCCACATCCACAGCCAAGGCCGGGTCAAGGACTGCCAGCAACCGCCAGACGCTAAGGAGAGAGGCATCAGATGGTTCCGTGCCTTCATAAGGAGCTACGGCTTATGGCATCTTGATTTAGGTGTCTGGCCCTCTGAACCAGAGGAGAACAAGTTCTGTTTCAGGGAGCCGCACAGTTTGTGCAGTTACAGCAGCACCCCCAGCGAGCCAACACACGGAGGCTCTTGAGAAGCTGAGGCAGTTCTCCGAGAGAGGCCAGAACCCACCCAGAGCACCACAGTGGGCAGTGGTCTGGGGGATGGAGTGAAGAGCACGCACATCTTGAAGGCTGCTTGAGTTATCTTCCCTTGGGTCTTACGTGTGTCCCAGGACTTGGGTCAAAAGCTTGATCCCCAGAGCGATGTTGTCAGTAGACAGTGGAATTTCAGAGACTGGAAGCTTCACAGAAGAATCCTAGGTCCCTGGGCTCTGCCCTTAAAGAGGCTCCAGCCCACCCCTTGCTCAGCTGCTGGCTAGAGCCGAAGTGAGCGATTCTGCTTCTCCATATGCAATGAGTCTTTATACTTCCCTCCCTTCTGCGGGCTTTGGATTAGTGTTGCTCTTCTTTTTTAGGAACTCGGGATGTCACATTAGGTTGTTTATTTGTGACTGTGTTGTTTTCCTGATGTGAGAATTCACTACTATATGTTGTATCTGTGTATTGGTCAGGGTTTTACTTAGAGGAACAGAACAGTTATAATATAAGGAATGGATACAATCTATAAGGAATTATAAGATTGGCTTATAATAGTCAGCCACAGAGTCAGATGAGGAAGCGTGCAGAGGGCGTCTGCATGCTCCAGACTGGAGAATTTAGTCCTGAACTCTGAAACTCACTGCAGTGCTCCATGTAAGTCTCTACCCATTAGCTGATGGGTCTGCGATAGAAAACTGAAGTGTCTGTAATGGACGCTGAAGAGTCTGCGATGGATGGCGAAAGATCTAAGCTGGAGGCTGAAGAGTCTGCGCTGCAAGCCAGACAATGAAGTCCAGGCCAAATGCGAAGACGGAAGCTTCTCCCATGAAGTGAAGTCTTGACTCCTTCCTCACCCCTTTAAAAAGTTTCTTTGTGCTCAGTCACTCTGACATGGGCCCATTGTGCCCTAGGGTGGAACCAATCATATCCCAGGACTGGTCCTTGATCCCGCTCTAGGGAGGAGCCAATCATATCCTAGGCAGGCCCTGGTCACGCTCCAGGGAGGAACCAATTATATCCCAGGTGGGACTCCCACCAACAGGGAACTGGGCCGCTGAGTCACCAGCCAAGTTGACACAATGTATCAACCACTACAATCTGTACTCTCACTTAGTCATATTGTTTAATTTCTTCCTTTATGTCAATTGTGCCCCATTGATTAAGAGAGTATTATTTAACTTCTATGTGTTTATAGAATTTTGGTGGTCTCTTTTGCTATCAATTACAATTTCATTGCACTGTGGCCAGATAATATATATGGATAATTTCAATTCCTTTGCATTTGCATTAGCATGTTCCATGTGCTAGTATATGGTCTATTTTAGAGAAGGCCCATGTGCAGCTGAGGAGAATGTATATTCTGATGATATTGCGTGGAATGCTCTGGACACATCTACTGAGCCCATTGCTTCGCAAGTTTGGTTCAGTTCTGATATCTCTTAGCTGACTTTTTTGTCTAGTTGATCTACCTCTTTGTGATAATGGTTTATTGAGGTCTCTAGTTATAATTGAACTATTGCTTATTTGATCTTTCATATCTATTAGCAATTGCCTTATTATTGGGTGCTCCTGTATTTGGTGCAAATATATTTATGATTGTTATCTCTTTCTCTTGAAGTTTCCCCCTGACAAGTGGATAGTGACCTTCTTCATCTTTTCTGATTATTTTCAGTTTGAAGTTCACATTGTCTGCAAACAGAATAGATACCCCTGATTTTTTATGGGTTCCTGTGTATGGAAGATTGTTTTTGTTAAATGTTTCTTTTATAGAACATACTGGTGAATCTTATTTCTTGGCGGTTTTTTTTTGTTTGTTTTTTGTATGGTTTTGTTTTGTTTTTTTATGCCAAGGATCAAACTTGAGACCTTGTGTGGAGCTTATTTCTTGATTTACTCTGCCAGTCTGTTTCTTTTGATTGGTGAATTGAATCCATTTACATTGATATTTGTAGATGACATGTATTGATTTATCTTTGTCATGATATTTTCCTGCCATTGGCTTCCAGATTTTCCTCACTGTTTAAGTGCTTGACCTACCTGCTGTTTTGTTTCTGTTGTTTATTCTTGAAACTGTGGTTATTTTTTATCTGTAATATTCTTTGTAGAGTTAGCTTGGTGGTCATAAATCTCTTCAGTTGTTCTTTGTCATGGAACTATCTAATTTTTCCATTAAACATGAAAGATAGTTTTGCCAGGTACATTGGGTTGAAAGTTGTTTTCTTTCAGGACCTTAAATTCTTCTCTCCAAGCTCTTCTTGACTTGAGGATTTGTGCTGAGAAATCTACCATGATTTTTATGGGCTTGTGTTAGTTACTCTTCTTTCATTGCTGGACAAATACCTGACACTCAAAATGAAGGAAGGAAAGGTTTATCCAGTTCACAATTCCTAGAGGTTTCAGTTTGTATTATGTTGGCTCCAAGGCTGAGTAGAACAGGGTGGAGAGCATCCAGTTCATGGTGGTGGGACAGCAACAAATGACGACAGAGGCAACCGACCAACCAGGACAACAGAGAACAAAAGAGAGAGTCCATTGCTCTGTCTCTCTTATATTACATTCAGGCTCTCTGCCTCAGACCATACCCATAATCCCAGCAGTACTAAAATTCATAATCCCATGAACACAGTGCAATGAAATTGGAAATAAATAGCCAAAGAAACCATAAGAACTCCAGAAATACATGGAAATTAAACCACACCCTTCTCAGCAACCAGTGGGTTACAGATGAAATTAAACAAGAAATTAAACACTATCTAGAATTTAATGAAAATTCAAACACAACCTACTGTAATTTATAGGATGCAATGAAAGCAGTTCGTAGAGGGAAATTTATAGCTTTGAACTCACACATTAAGAAAACAGAACAGGAACAAATAAATACTCTTATGCAACTCTAAACCAACTAGAAATGGAAGAGCAAATGAAATCCAAAGCCCAAAGACAGCAGCAAATTATAAAGATAAGAGCAGAGATTAGTTCAACTGAGACAAAACAATACAAAGAATTAATGAATCAAAAAGATGGTTCTTTGAAAGATTAAACAAAATTGATAAGCTCCTAGCTAACCTCATCAAAAAAGAGGAAAGAAAGGACTCAAATTCAAGCAATAAGAAATGAAAAGGATGAAATTACTACAGACCCAGCAGAGATTCAGAGGATCATAAATAGCTACTTTGAGAATCTTTACTCTCATAGAATTGAAGACACAGAGGAAATGGACAGATTCCTAGAAAAGTATAAATTACCAAAACTGAATCAAGAAGATATAAGTACTCTCAATAACCCAATAACAGCCAATGAAATACGAAATGTAATAAAAAGCCTGCCAACAAAGAAAAGTACGGGACCTGATGGATTCACCACTGAATTCTACAAGAAATTTATAGAAGATATGATCCCAATACTCCTCAAACTCTTCAGTGAAATTGAAAAGGAAGCAATCCTTCCAAAATCATTCCTAGAGGCAAGTATTACACTGATACCAAAACCAGAGAGAGATGTAACTAAAAAAGAGAGCTACAGGCCAATTTCTCTCATGAACATAGATGCAAAATTCCTCAATAAAATTCTCACCAATAGAATACAACATC
>PVKN010039305.1:0-10880 GCA_004027915.1 Capromys pilorides | reverse complement strand
GCAGAGCCTCACTGAGTCCTAAATTGCCAAAGCCAGGCTGAAATTTGCAAACATCCTGCCTCAGTTTCAGAGAGTGCTGAGGTTATAGGCATGTGTCCTTGTGCTCAGTCATTTCTTGGTTTAGTATAAAATCTGTTGGACTGGCGAGATGGCTCAGCATTCTAAAGCCCGTGTTTAGGCAACTGCGGGGACGGCAGTTAGATCCCCAACAACACATGCTGTGCCAGCCCCACCCCCAGAGAAGGCTGAGCCAGCCGTAAAAATTATATATATATATATCTTATCTGTTATTCCCAATAAAGACAATTAACCTAATCCTGTGAAGGGACCAGAGTCTCTTGAGAGGGGCCACTTAGTTTTATAATGAGTGATTATGAGAAACGTGAAAATTACTGGTTCAAGGGGAACCAGTGGTTCATGTGTATTTGGTGAGCTTTATCCCCTTGGGAGAGGACCCAGAGCCTGAAGCATAGGGCATGGAGGAGAAGGTAGTCTACCTGTTTCCCTTGAATTGTTCCATAAGTTAAAATGAATGAGTGAAACTTCTTTCCCAGGCCTGGAGTATATGTTTGGGTGGTGTACTGGATGTACTTGCACTTAATTTATTATTGAGAGGATTTGGGTCTGTACTGGATTTGATGAGAATTTTCCTTCAGCATCTGCGCTGCATTTCTTCACCTGGAAGTATAATGGATTTTGGTGCTGTTTCTATGGCAACCAGTGAACTCCAAGGGAACAAATTCTATTTTTGTGTTCTAACATGGAAACAGGATTAGGGAAGGCACATACAAATGTATTATTATAAGTCAGTGCAGCTTTTTGAAGAGAGTTGACCTGGTCAGTCACTAACATTTTAATATTAACTTCATTTGCATATACTTTTAATCTACAAATTTATTTTTCGTAGAATTTGCATGTATGTTAACTGTCCTAATTATAAATACACACAGGATTTTTGGGGAGGAATTGATGGGATATTCTTTTAATCTCAGTTGGCTTGTTAGTGAAGTCTTTAAGGAATTCATTCTTTGGGTTTTGAACACATACATACTTCTGTCATTGGAGGCTCACATGTCTAGTGTGTAACCTACTTCCTTCCCCCACACATGAAAGTCAGGTATTTATCGGTCGTGCCTTGAAGAAGCCAAACCTCTGGGGGAAAAAAACGTGAACTCTTTGCTCTTCAGGCATTTCTTTGGAAGATGTTCCTAACCTGAGTTCCTTGCTGAGGGGCCTCCTGTGCCCTCCTGCTTGTGCAGGCAAGGACTTGACTGTGGGTGGTACTCATAGGCAGAACCTTGGGATTGGGGGGTTCCAGTGCCCCCAGTAGCCACATTTTTCCTAGCATCTCCCAGTTTAGCTACAAGAGTGGGTGGTTTTGGATCTAGGAACTAATACTCACCTATTTTCCAGTATTATGTGTTTAAGAATCATAGTTTTCTACTAGAATCACTTTGGAGATATCCATGCATCACTGCCAAGATTCCCTCTTTGGGTTTTGACTGACTTCGGCTAGTGGACAACAGTCAACTGAACCTGGGATACAGATAACAGAAGCATGGGCTAGGAAGAGAACTGAACATCTGCAAGAAGAGGTGGAAGATAGGTAGCATTTCTGGGGCACTTCTTCAGTTCTCTTCACCCCAGATACTGTAGTTAAGTAATCACTAATTACTTCAGTGATTCATGGTGTGCAGTCATCTTGGCATGATCAGCCTAGTTGTCATTTTGGTCTGACTGGAGGACCAAGGATTTGATGGCCTGTTCCATAACCTTTCTGTCCCCTCAACAGATGGTACTGTGATATGTTCTCCAGCAGTGAAAGCTCATTTATGTGTGTTCGGCACTCTGCTCTCCTCCATCTGCTATAGAAGGCCCCCACCTTCCTGCTTTAACTGGCAGCCTTTGGGCTTTAGCACCCCCCCCGCCCCCCTTCCTCATGTCCTCATTCATGGATAAACATTACCCTGTGTAACACCAGCTGTATGGCTGCTGTGGCAAGAACCAAGGAAGTCTGTGAAAGCTCGCTCATGTATTGTGCCCATGTACTGGAGGAATCTACCTGAGGATGTAGAGAGGGCTTAAGGCAGCATCAGTTTTGCCTGACCTCTGTGGACCTCATAATCAGCTGGAATGGAGTTAATCTTTTTTTCCCCCCTTTTTTGTGGGGAGGGTGGTGGAGTTAATCTTACCCCTGTGGTAACAGACCTTGTGCATGCTAGGCAAGGTGGTCTATGACAGACACAACTCAAACCCAGGAGCTAATTTTTGATGGCAAATCACTTAAGTTTATACTTGGAGCCAGTCCCCACCTTCTAATGATAAGGTCTTTGCCCAGACTTTGGAACCTTTGTTAAAAGTTATTTTCTCATATCCCTTTTCTCTATTGGTATATTTACCCTGGACCAAAATGTTCCTTCAGTCTCTGATGCTGTAATATGCTCATGATGAGGCTACAGTTCATGTGTCTTGATGCCAGAAAGCCTGAGTCCTGCTGGTAGTATATGCATGACTGTTTCATCAAATGGCGGTCAGTCGGTCTATCTATCTAGCTAGCAAGCTAGCTAGCTAGCAGAACTGAAGATCGAACTCAGGACCTTGCACTTGCCAGGCAGGCACTTGTGCCCCTGAGCTATCTCCCTGGCCCTCCATCAAGTGACTTTTTATTAATTTTATTAGCAAACCAATAAAGGTGATAAGGTCCATTTGTATCACCAGTGATATAAACTGTCCAATAGGACATCATGTATATACCATTGGTGGTTCAGAAACATGTTTAAAGTGCTGCGTACTTCACTTTTATTATTTTTAGAATAGTTTGTACCTCCTCTCCCTTTATGTCATCTCTTCAGTCTTGGTGGTGGTGGTGGTGTGGAGTTAGTTTCTTATGCCTGCGTTGTCAACAGCCTAGGTCTGTGTGCCTCATACCTATCACCTCTAACTGCCCCAGTGTGTAACCATGTAGGTGCTACTGCTCTGATGGTTTCTTAGCCCACCATCCCAGGAGACTTTGGTTGACATTTAGGGTACATTTTCTGAACAGTCTTAGTTGCTTGCTGCTCTGCTCCTGTGTAGGAGACCCCAAATAACCAGCTTTCTACTAGTGATGGAGTTTTTGCAGTTGACAGTAATACTCTTTGACAACAGGGAATCTAATTTATTTGGCCTCTTGAGTATGATCCCATTCCCTTCTTTTTTCTTGTTCTGGATGTGTTTAATTCCTGTGGGATCTTCCATGCTACGCTTGTTCTACGTCTTCTCTACCATGTCTCTGCAGTATATGGCGTTTGACTGCTCAATAATCTCACTTTATCTAGTACAGGGATCAGGGTCTTCTTTCAGTTTTTGCAATCCATTTCTTTATTCAAGGAAAAGTCTTAGCATTTGCTAATGTATTCTCTTTGTGCAAATCAAGTACAGCTCAGAATTTTGGGCCTGCAGCCAGAGCTCTTTTTGTTGCGGTTATTTTTACATTGGCTTTTCCTTCATGGCAACTGGTCCTGAATTTTTTTAAGTTAGTAACATTGTTTTATTTTAATTTCTGGAAATTTTCAAATTTTCAAATAGGCGCACCAGGTGAAGTTTAGCCACGTTTGCTTCATGTCTCTTTGTTTTCTTGAGACAGGCTCTCACTATGTAGCCCAGGTTTACCTTAAACTCATGATCCTTGCTCCTTAGCATTCTAAGTGCCAGTACTACAGCCGTTAACAACACCTGGCTTTGTGTCTTTAAGTACCCTTTCCCTACATTGTTTGAGTGTGATCTTATCTCTATGTACTTTAGCAAAGGTTTCTATAAGAATATGGACATTCTTCTGGAAGCAGGACCTCAAACAGGTATTTACATACCTGTGTTCATGTAAGCATTATTCAAAATTGCAAAAAGGCAGAAGAAATACGTTCATTGCTAAATGGATATAAGTAAATTGTGAGTGCTTACAGTCAGCCTTAGAAAGAAATTTTGACACATGGTATAACATGGATGGATCTTGAAGACATGGCAAATGAAATAAGGTAGTCATAAAAGCATATAATACTCCCCTACTAATACAGATTAGAAAATTTATCATGTGTACACACTGTGCTCTTTATAACTACTATGGGGACAACAAAATTCATTGTATCAATTATTATGAAGGTACTACTATGTTTTGAAACTGTCATATTGTTATTTCCTATTGAAAATTAAAAATTTAAAAAAAACATATAATACAAGGGGATTCCACTAAAGTGAGGTTCCTAGAGTAGTCAATAGAATGGTGTTTCTTGGGGTAGGGAGGAGGAATGAGTTAGTGTTTAATGGATATAGTTTTTCAATTTTCCAGTATGAAAAAATAGTTCTGGAGATATGTTAATGGCTGTATACCAAATGAATACATTTCAGAGTTTTTATCTGTCACTATAAAAAAAAGAACATTGTTCCCTAAAGCTATAAAAGGGACTGAGTGTAGGTAGTGGTAGAGTGTGTGCATAGCATGCCGAAGGGCCTGGGTATCATCTCCAGCACCACAGAAACAAACAAACAAAAAAAACCACACAGTAAACATTATTATATATAAGAATGTCAATTATTGCATCTCATGAACATTTTTCATGCTGTCTCTAAAAATACCTCTCTTCCCCATTCCCTGGGTTGACTTGTCACAGGTGATGTTAATTTTTCCCTTCCTTTCCTCCCTGGGGTTGAATTCACAGCCTCACATGCTAAGTGAGTCCTGTTGCCCTGACCTGCATCTTCAAATCTTCACCATCCATCCATCTGTCCAGCCAGCCAGCAGGGTGTCATTGTGGAGCCCAGGCTAGCCTCAGACTTGTGGTGATCCTCCTGCCTCAGTCTTCTGAGTTCTGGAGTTTCAGATATGTGCCATTATACCAGTTCTTAAATTCTATTTTGAGACAGCGGGGGTTCTCCCCCCCCCCCCCCCCCCCCCCCCCCCCCCCCCATTGCTCACATTAGCCTTGCATTTGTTATAGTCTTCCCATTTCAGTCTATGGAGTTAAAACTGTTGGCCCTATAGGCATGTGTTGCCATGCTTGGCTTAATTTTTTTTTTTTTAAGTGAGTATATTATAGTTTGCGAAAGTAAGTTTATTTATAGCACAGATGAATCTATGGGCGATGGAGGTGCTGAAGAGGGTCTGACTGTGTAAACCGACCCTGAATATGTAGTGGTCTGAGTCACTGTGACACTAGAACTAATTTCCTAAAATATCTGCCTCTTGATGTACCTTGTTTGAAAACTCCTCGATTTTGAGGTAATTAAAAATCTCATGTGTCTCTGGAGCAGTAAGATGGTGCTTTTGAGGAATTAGACTTTTAATTTCACTTTTTTTCTCAAGTTCATTCTTTTTTTTTAAACCTTATTTATTTATTTATTTATTTATTTATTTATTTATTTATTTGTGTTCTGGCTGGCTCAGCCTGCCCTGGGGCTGGGGCTGGGGCTGGGGCTGGCGTAGCATGTGGTCCCGGGGATCGAACCACAGTCCCTGTGGCTGCCTAAGCAGGCGCTTTAGACCACTGAGCCATCTCGCTGGCCCCTGTTGAGGACCTCTTAAGTACATTTGGTAGGCGAATCTACCTTTTCAACTGCAACTTTTCACACTGGGCTACATCCCTACATCCTTTTATTTTTTGTTTTGAGATGAAGTCTGACTAAATTGCCCAGACTGTTATCAAATTTGTCCTCCTACCTTTCAGGTTTCCAGAGTGCTGGGATTACAGGTGCGTACCTCCAGTCCTGGTTTCAGTTGCAAGTTTTATGGAATCTAAATATAAGTCAAATATTTAAAATGAAAACATAGTGCTGAACTGAGCTGTATTGTAAGTTGGTAGAGTACACACTTGGATGAAAATAATTGTTAGCTTTCTCAGTTTTTTTTTTTTTTTTTTTTTTTTTTCCCCCCCTTCGAGGAAGGGTTTTGCTGTGTAGTTCATCCAGGCCTTGAACTCACTTTGTAGCCTAGGTGGGCTCAAACTCCTGGCAGTCCTCCTGCCTCTACCTCCAAAATGTTGGGACTACAGGTATGCCCCACCATGTCTGGCTTTTATTTATTTATTTATTTATTTTAGGGAACAATCTACAGGATGTTCAGGGTCCTACTACTAGATTAGACTTGTAGTGATCTGCCCTTTTACAGCCTCCCAAGAGCTGGAATTACAGGCGTGTACCACTACACCCACTCCCAGTTGCAGTCTCAGGGTTCCCTGGGGAGCGGGGCTGGGCTATCATGTAGGGGATTGAACCCCTGATCCCTGCACCTGCTTGCAGGTGCTTTAATCTGCTGAACTATTTGATCACTCCTGTTTTTAATAATAATAATGATAATAATACAACATATTAAATGTTTTGGGTTTTAAGTTCGGTGAGATGTATTAATTTTCCCTGTCCTTTTTTTTTTTTAAAGGAAAGGTGGAGCTGGCGCAGCATATGGTGCCAAGGATCGAACCGTAGTCCCTGCGGTTGCCTAAGCTTATCTAAGCAGGCACTTTAGACCGCTGAGCCATTTTGCCGGCCCCTTCCCTGTCTTTTATGTTAATGTGACTCCTAGAAAATTTTAAATTGCCTGAGCCACCTTATTAGATTCGTTAAGATACACCAGATACTGTGCAAGCATAGTAATGCACTTCTGGGTACCAGCACCACTGATAGTCTTTACTCAATCCTCTTACTTCCAGTTCTGTATTGCTGAATTTTTTTGTGCGTGCAGGATCTCACTACCCAGCTTGGACTCATAGTAATCTTCCTATTTTCAGCCTCCCTAATGCTGGGATTACAGGAATGTGCCACCACACCTGGACTCCATTGCTGGCTCCGGATGCCCTGGGGGCTGGCATAGCATGCAGTGCCAGGGATCAAATCCTAATCTCTGCGCTTATCTAAGCAAGTGCTTAGTCCACTGAGCTATCTCATCAGCCCTCTGTACTGCAGAATTTTTGGCTGGAGTCTTTTTTTTTTTCCCCTCCTCTATCCTAATGAGGTGTCAGTCCTCAGGTGCTCCTGGTGCCTAATTGTGCCTGTACCACATTGGCTCTTCCACTATTCAGTTGGTGCAAGGGAAGAGCTCAAGGGGCTTCTACCACACATCTCACCTGGTTGGTGTCAGGACTGATTTGCACTACTAGATAAATGAAAGCAGGGCTTACTCCCTTCTGAGTTTTGGCTTCAGTTCTTCAGACAAGACAGAATCTTGCTAAGCGTTGGTGGGAAGACATTAAAGCTGGAGAGTGGCTCTCTCACTGGAAGAAACTAGTATAGAGCTGGAGACTGTAATGACATATGGTTCTGCATCTTTCCCCCTATGTGCATGCCTTATAAATCAGGATAGGTGCACTTTACTGAGCTGAGTTTCTCTTGCTCTGATTTATACTCTTTCCCAGCCTCTGCAGCTTAAAATTTCATTAAAGCATTTTCCTTCCTTTGTTCCAGATGGAAAACTATGCACATGTCATTTGAGGAAGTTGGAAAGGGCGCTTTTGAGTTCGTTCAGTGGTTTAAGCGCCTGCGTGGGCAGTCCCAGTCAGGCATAGGGCACCCTTAAGGCAGCCTGAGCCAGCCAAAGAATAAACACACACACCCTTGGAAAACAGAGGTATCAAGTAAAAAAATGCAAATGAGATAAGATGTGCCTTGTATGTATGTGTGTTTTTTATTTTATTTATTTTTTGTACAGTTCATCATCCTTGTTAATATAAGGTTTGAGATGCTTTGCTGCTTTGTGCGAAGTTTGTAGAATGAATAGCAAACAAAAAATATTGACATTGTGACTCATACCTGTTATCCCACTCAGTTCAAGGCCAGTCTGGACTACACAGACACCATATCTCAAAAAAAGTTTTTTAAAAAGGTGATAATTCCTTGCCAGGTTAGCTGTTTTCATCTGAAACAGTGTTAGGTTTTGTCACTGTTTAGCCCCTCTTCACGAAATGCTGTCTAAGAAACTCCTGGCAGTGGCACTTGGACATAGTTCTGGGAGCTTGAAAGCCTCTTGGCCTGTTCACTAGGGGTGCACTGACTGTCAAAAGCTTCTGTGAAGATATTTGGCCCTTTCTGTACCCTTGGAGTATTATTATTATTATTATTATTTTATTTTATTTTATTTTTTATTTTTTTGCGGGACTGGGTTTGAATTCACAATCTTGCACTTGCCAGGCAGGCACTTATGCTATGGAGCTATCTTCCCCAGCCCCTTTCTTGGAGTATGTTTTGAGTGTAAATCTAGCAGTTTAGTTGGTCATCATGGGTCAGTCTCTACTTTCTGTTACGCAAGTGGAGGCCTTGAGGTCTGTCAAGCTCTGATACTAATTTTGTGTCATTTTCCGGATTTCCTTTCCTTTGAGTAAAGTGGTATTCTCCTTTTTCCTTAGTTGGAATTGAATACCTGTTGAAAAACCAAAGCCAGAAGGGGCCACTTGTTAAGAATGTCTATATACTGGTTAAGTTGCGCAGTGAAGAATGCAGGGTAATACCGATGAAGAAGAGGTGTCCCATTAACAGCAGCTGTCATTTACATAACTAGACTCCAGAATCTCAACCCTGAGCCAGTCTGTGGCCTTGCCCTTCATGGATAATTGTTCCAGGCTCAAGGATGTCTCTTGTGTCTCATCTTGGCCATCAGAGGCCTGGTTTGGCTTTCCCTCTCGATGATGGCCCTCTGTTGTCAGGCTAAAGTGTTCCCCTTGTATCAGTATCATGGTGTCTTCTGAAAGGACTTGTGCTATCTCTGTTTTATGAACCATTTTTTTGTCCCACTGAGTGTAGGTGGGTTGCAGGAATGCTTGGGCACAATATACTCTGGGTATTCATCCAGCCTCTTCTCCTTCATGAGTGAAATTGAAAAGTTGATTGGAATGTCATCTTTCCCATTCCATTTTTCCACTCATATGAAATTGGACTGTGTGCCACACTGGTGTGTTCTGAATATTTTAGACACAGGCAGTCTGGTCCTTGGGCTTGCAGATTTCATTTGCATCTTCCTCTTTTTGTATCCCAGATTAGCAGTTTTACATCAAACACATGCATTGAATTTAGTACTAATGTGTTTCTTTGATGTTTGTTGTGGTTGAAATGCTTTAATATAGCTTTAAGTTTTGCTCATGAAAATTATGATGGGGGGGCACGTCTTTTTGAGACATAAGGTCTCTGCAGTTCAGGCTGGCTTTGAGCTCACTTTGTAGTTCAGACTGCTCTTGAACTCTCAACGATCCTCCTGCCTCAGCCTCCAGAGTGCTGAAATTACAGGCTTGCATTATTACCACACCTGACATGAAGGCAGTTTTGACACAGGATGGGGTTGTGGTTTTTTTTGTGCTTTAGGGAAGGGTCTACAGGGGTGTTCAGGGTCCCACTACTAGATTAGACTCGTAGTGATCCACCTGTTTACAGCCTCCCAAGAGCTGAGATTACAGGTGCACACTCCCACACCCAGTCTCAAAATCAGTTTTGAGACAGGATCTCCAGTTTATGTTGGCTTCACACTAGCAGCTATTCTGTTGCCTCTGCCTTATTTCACATGCTCAAAAGCTTTCTCGTTTCTACTGGGGTTGCTCAGGACTGTGGTAACAGCATGGTTTGTGTTGCCTGTGTTTCTTATTCTTATACTTTTTTCTCATTTTAAATTTTTGTGTCCTCCTCAAAACACACATCATTTCCTAGTCTTGCTGCCTTGTACATTCTTCTATTCTTCAGTGACTCCTGAATTTCTTCTTGGTGGGACCCCTGTAAAGCAGAAAGAAGTATACAGACTCACTGGGAGATTGCTCTACTCTGGCTACTTTAGTTCTTCTCTTTGGGGTGTGTTTTGAGATAGGGTCTTACTGTGTTGCCCAGGCTGTCTCAGTGATCCTTCTGCTTCAGTCTCTTCAGTGGCTGGAACTGCAGTTCCAAGCTACTAAGGCTGGCAAACTTAGTCTCTGCCGTTTACCCCCCCTCCCCCCAAAAAAAAGCCTAAATCCTTTCGCTTGCTCCTCTTTCTCTCCCCCTCTTTTATTGAACTTTGGACCTTGCTCTTGCAAGGCAAGAGCTTATTCCACTGAATTATCTCCCTGGCCCTTTATTTTTCATTTTGTTCAGTCATTAAATTCCCCCAGGTGGGCTCAAATTTGACGTCTTCTTTCCGTGAACGCTCAGCAATCCTTCACCAACTTCCTACGTGCTGAGATTCTAAGTATGTGCCACCACACCTGGTGAGTCTGTCTGGAGCAGGATTTTTCTACATGAGTGAACAGTCCTGTTGTGTTGTGCTTCACATTATGGCATAATTCAATGCAGTACCATATATTGTACATTACTTTTTTTTTTTTTAATTTTATTTATTTATTTATTTATTTGCTTGTTGTGTTTGTTTGTTTCTTTATTTATTCATTTTGTGGCTGGCTCAGCCTGCCCTGGTGGTGGCGCTGGCGCAGCATGTGGTGCCGGGGATCGAACTGCAGTCCCCGCAGTTGCCTGAGCCCTCCTAATCAGGCGCTTTAGACCACTGAACCATCTCGCCGGCCCCTACATTACTTTTTTTGAAAGTATAAATAATCAAGCATGCTTGTAATCCCAACCCTTGGGAGGGTTGAGACAGGAGGATCACTTCTGAGTTTGAGACCAGCTTAGGGCTACAAAAGTGAACACAGGTCTAGCCTGAACTACATAGTGAGACTCTTTCTCAAAAAAGAATGAAAAGTGAATATGAAGCAATGATGGAAGCAACTGGGGAAAAATGTTACTCTTAAGTCGTGAAGAGCACAACCTAACACACCCAGGGTGCGCCTTTAGTCAGTGGATATGTGTACCTTGGATTAGCGGTGTCCAGTTTCTCTTTTGGAGGTTGCAGTGCTGGGGATTGAAGCCTTTGAACATCAAAGCAAGTTCTCTGCTAGTGATCACTTAAC
>PVKN010039304.1:0-10904 GCA_004027915.1 Capromys pilorides | reverse complement strand
CCGGGGATCGAACCGCAGTCCCCGCAGTTGCCTGAGCCCTCCCAAGCAGGCGCTTTAGACCACTGAACCATCTCGCCGGCCCGATCCTCCTGTTTTTAAGTCTCCCGAGTGATAGGATTCCAGGCCTGCGGTACCACACCCCTGACTGTGGCTGGCTCAGCCCATCCTGTGGGCGGGGCTGTCGAGGCATGTGGTGCTGAAGATTGATTCTCGGTCCCTGTGATTGCCTGTTTACCTAAGCAGGTGCTTTAGTCTGCTGAGCTATCTTGCCAGCCCTATGACTTACCTTTTACTCTGTTGGTACTGTCCTTTGATACACAAACGTTCTTAATTTTGCTGATATTGAAAAATCCAACTGATCTATTTTTTTCTTTCGTTGTCTGTGCTTTTGGCATCATGTTGGTCACTTTATCTGTATTTCTATCCCATCATGGAGATCCCTTCTCTAGAGAGAATTGAAAAAATATTCCAGGCCATTCATTAAAATAGATCCCTAACAGAGATGACGTTGTGTGCTTTTCTCAGGCATCCCATGCTGGAAGGAGCCCTGCTGTTTGAGGCCAGATTGTGCATACTTTATAGGCGTCAGTTGACTGGTTGGACAAGGCAGAACTATAGCTGGCTGAGGACCAGCCCATGCCTGGGAGCCTTGACTGAATAATAAAGCTCAGGAGTGCCCTCCTGAGGTCTTGGAGGAGGGAAGGTTGTTTGGTTCCACAGTTAGGTGTGCCTTGCACTCTGTGTTCCCCCTACCTAGGGAGAGAGAGCCCAGAAGCTTGTGTGTTACTTGGTTGAGAGGTGGTTCCCTGCACTGTGTGTTCATATACACTTTTTCTGGGATTCTTCATCAGTCACAAAGAATCTACCAAAATTGGTTTGGCTCAGATTTGGCAATGTGTAAGTTCATTCGTCAATGGGGATTCCTAGCTGAGATCACCAGATAAGTTTAATTTTGGGTGGGAACTTTCAGATATTCATTTCCTCTGAAAGCAAAATAAACATGAAAACTTCTTAATCACATGTGAACCAGAAACGCTAGCATTTAGTATAAGCTGTGCTTGTCCTGTGGAGATATATAATCCTCCTGTTTTAGTAATATAGGTTCTGATTAAGTGACACTGATCATCATTACCTCTGCTAATGTTTCTTTTTTGGACTCTAGTTTACCCAACAGTGACAGAGCCACCCAATCCTCTTGTTCTTTTATTTACACAATAACTCTTTTCTCCACCTACTTATTTTCCATTTATCTGCATGTTATTTTATATTTATATACCTTTGGAAACATATTATTTGTGCTTTTTAAAATATTTAGTACAAGGTCTACAGATTCTACAGGGTCTCACTACACAGATTGGACTTGTAGTGATTCTCCTGCTTTCAGCCTCCCAAGCACTAGAATTACAGGCGCGTACCACTACACCCAGTCTCAATCACCATCTCAGTGTGCCCTGGAGGTGGGGCTGGCACAGCATGCCAGGGATTGAACTCTGGCCACTGTGCTCTGCCTAAGCAGGTGCTTTAGTCTGCTGAGCTATCTGACCAGCCCTCATTTGTGCTTTTTTTCATTTAATACATTTGACAATCTCTGACTTAACTGAAGTAGTTAAGTCCATTAATGGAATAACTGATCCACTCCCTGGAGACTGCCCTGAAGACAGAATGGTATTAGTATAATTGGGGGGTGGGTGCTGAGGATTGAACCTAGCACCTTGGTGTACCATTACAGCTGTAAGCACAACCTACTTGATGAACCGGATTTTCCCAGAGTGCTGCTTGCACCTATCTGAGAAGATGGGCAAAGTGCCCTCAGCCCTCATCTAATGAAGGAAGGTGGCCACAGGGTCTGCTATGGGAGCTCAGTGTTGGATCCTGTGAAGGGATTAAGCAGGCTCAGATCCCAAAATGTCAGTGACAACATTGAATCACCTCTCTTCAATCTTATGGAAAACTGTTCTCTTTGCTCTCTTTTGAATTGCTATTTCTTTGTATATGTCTACAGGTGATCTTGGTAAGCATAAGTGTAACCTATGGTTTTAGTAATGAAAACTTGAGGGTTTATTTTGGGAATATATGTGGAGAATGAGCCTTACAGCTTCAGCACAGCTTCGTGCGTCTGGTCTTCATTCCCTGTGAAACAAGGAGCAGGCTCTGTGTCTGCTAGGCAAGTGCTCTACCTCTGAGCTACATCCCTAGACTTTTCTACTTTGAGACAGGGTCTCACTAGTTGTCCAGGATGGCCTCAACTTGCCATCCTCTTACCTTACCTTCTTGAGTGCCTGGGATTACAGGCATGGGCCACCATACCCAGTGAGGAGAGCTTCTTAAAGGAAGGTGTAATGGTTGATACATTATGTCAACTTGTCTAGATGACCTGGGAGGAGGGTGCCTGCCCTAGGGTGAGGAGTGCCCACCCCACAGTGATTCAGCACAAAAAAAGTATATAAAGGGGTTGAGGAAAGATTTGGCATGTTGCTTTTTCAGAGGAATATTAGTCTTCACAGTCAGCTTGGACTCTCTCTTGGCTTCCAGTGCAGACTCTTTTGGCCTCAGGCTTGAATCCTTCAGCTTTTTGTCACAGATTGAAGAAATATGTCTAGTTGCCATGTTGACAAGGGGTGGATTGCAGTTGTCGATACATTGTGTCAACTTGGCTGGATTGCCTCTAGGTTTCACACCCTGAGCTACCCCCACCCCACCCAAGGCACAGCCCTAGGGTGTGGATTCCCCCCACCCAACCACCCAGGGTGACTTAGAACAAAAAAGGGTATATAAAGAGGTTGAGGAAAGATTCCATGTTTCACTTCTTCAGAGAAACTTTAGTCTTAACAGTCAGCTTGGAATTCATCTCCTGGCTTCCAGCACAGATTCTTCATTCTCCAGCTTGGATCCTTCAGCCTCTGTCGCAGACCCATTGGCTCACCGATAGAGACACAAAACACTGCAGTGAGCTTCAAACCTTCCAGTCTTGGGTGTGCAGACTCCCTCTGCGTGCTACTTCATGATTCTGCAGCTGTTGTAAGCCACTCTTATAATTTCCTATACCTTGTACATCTTGTGTTATACCTGTTCCTCTAGTAAAACCCTGACCAATAGAGAAGGCTTCACAAAGATTGTGATATTTGTTCCTTGAAATGAGTGAAAAACCTCATGTTTGGAGGCCATTCCAGAGAAATAGATCACTCAGTTTTACAGATAGGTGTTGAAATCCAACCATATGCCTGACATAGAAATCTAAAAGTAAATTAAAATAACAGTCCCTGCTATTGTTGTAGGCAGCTGAATTAGATAGAAATATTATAGGCAGTCAGACAGGACTAGGCCCTCAAGGACCACATGGTGGACAAGGTGACTTTACAAATAGAGACAGACACTCCTCAGCTGCGGGCCAGATCTCAAGACAAGAGTAAACCAAAACAACTACATACTTCCTTAAGGGTGGGCATCAGGGATTGATATGCTAAATAAGTATCAATAACCTTCAAAGAGCCTGGAAAAAAATCAGATCCCAAGCTCAATAGGTGGTGTTCTTGCCCACTTGTTATATGACTTGCCTTCCCATTGGATCCCGATTTTAATCAATTTTACCTGAGCAATGGTGCTTATAATTTCATTGGTTGACCATAGTCTTTGTCTCACTTCATGCCACCTAAGCAAGTTCCCATGTCTTCTCTATAAAAGTCCCTGGAAGAGACAGCTTCCCGGGAGCACCCACTTGGGATTCCCCCTCCTGTTTCTCTCTCAGTCAGGAGCTTTCTTTCCCTCAATAAATACGTTCTCCTCATTATCTCCATTGGTTCCTAAAGTTCATTCTTCAGTTTTAGAGAACACGAACTCGTCCCAGGTACTTTTCAGGTTGGGGATCGGTTTTCCCTATATCATTTGGAGGTTCCCTATTGGAGGTCATCTGCCCCAGATCAGTTTTTTCGTTTTTTTATTTATTTATTTTAAGCTTTTATTTATTTATGTTATGGCTGGCTCAGCCTGCCCTGGGGATGGGGCTGGCACAGCATGTGGGGCTGGGGATTGAACCGCAGTCCCTGTGATTGCCTAAACTTGTCCAAGAAGGTGCTGTAGACCGCTCAGCTATCTCGCCAGCCCCCAGATCAGTTTTTTCTTCCTGCATCATTATGAGAAGCTCATAGCCCAGTACAGGTAACAAACGTCTGAGTAAAGAAATGGCCTCAAGCTAGGTATAGTGTCACACACCTGTAATCCCAGTACTCAGGAGGTTGAGGCAGGAGGATTGTTATAAGTTTGAGGCTACCCTGGGCTACTTAGTGAGTTCAAGTCCAGCTTGAACTATAGTGAGACCCTGTTTCAAAACAACACCAACAATAACAGCAACAACAAAAAACCGAAACATCCTTCAGGTGAGTTGGGAGAGCAAACCGGGGGGGATAGATCTACTCATGTAGGTGGAACAATCATCAGGACCAGAGGCCTTGTCTAGCTTCATGGTAGAGATGGGGGACACTGTGATGTTCTCAGTCCAGGACACCACAGGTTGCAGCCAGCAGGAGCATTAGCAGAGGGACCACAAGGAGTCCTATGTGACAATGGCAAAGTGGCAGCCAGATAGGGCTGTGGTGAGGGCAGCAGCTCGGACCAGGTGGTGGATACCAGGCCACCACGCACAGGGCACCTGATCCCACAGTGCCTGTTGGGTGGCCAGGGGCAGCCCTCAGGAAAGCAGAAAGTCGTGTTCAGATGCATTTGGAAGATGCCAAGTTCAAGCTAAGTGCGTTTCTTCCAGCTCAGAGCAGTGTGGTGCTGGCTGCATCTGGGTTGCGCCAAGGGGTGGTGCAGAGGCTGGTGTTTGCCAAACCCCTCTCCGTAAAAAGTTCAGTGTGGGAGATTCTGCTCTAAGCAGTGGATGTGCTCTGAACACATAGTTTTTATGTCGAATTTCATCCTGGGACAGAGTGTGAGGGAATCATGATGGCTGCTGTCACCCAGCTGGAGGTGGGTGGAGGTGGCGCTTCATGAGCCACCCAGGTGTCGGGTATGAGGTGTCAGAAAGTAGAAAGGATCCTAGACTGAAGTACCACTAGGATACTGACACCTGCACCCAGGTTCCTAGTTTCGGTCAGCTCTAATCAGTCTGTGTATATAATTGCTGGCAACTGAGAGGAAGATCTGCTCTACAAATGTGCCTGGAGCTTCCGCGATGGTGTGCCGGTACTGACCTCTCAGAGGGATGAGCATACCTTTGGTCAAATGTCCCAGAGAGAGGACTGTGGAAAGACCCAAAGAATGGCAGGATGAAGGCCTGGGGAGGGAGAAGCAAGGGAGCATGTGTGTGTTCTTGAAGTCCGGGTAGAGGAGGGTCTCAAAAGGAAGAGTGAGGTTTGCAATTCCCCATTTCACAGCAGAGAGATGCTTTTACCTATCAAACTCTCAGATTCACTTATTTATATATTTAGCAATAATATCTAGTTTTGTCAAGGGTAAGAGAAAACAGGCAATATACTATTTGAGCAATAATCAAAATGTATCAAAACACTTGAAAGAGCTGTATGATTTTTTTTTTTACACAACCAGGGTTCAAACTCACAACCTTGAACTTACCAGGCAGGCACTTGTGCCACAGAGCTATCTCCCCAGCCCCCAAGGTATATGATTTTTGATTCAAATATTTCATCTTTAGAAATTTATCCTGAAGAAATCACATCCTTGGTGACCTTTTTGTGAGATTATACATATACAGCATTATACATAACATAAAATGTTATATATAAATATAAGATAAAATATCAATGTATTAGCCAATAATAGCTTGGTTAAATTATGATAGCTGTATAAAAATATCATGGAGACAGTAAAAATACATATGGAGTAATGTCATGGTGCAATGTTGTAATATATCATAGAACAAATAAAGCAAGTGTGATTTGCTTTTTCTGTACTAAAAATACACTCAGGTGTGGCATATTTAGTATGCACAAAACCTTGGGTTCCATCCCAAGGCTTTAAATATTCATGTGTATTTAAACTCCAAAAAAAGTTTAAATATCCATTTTTTTCAGTAGCAAAATATTTATATCAAATATAACCAGTATTATCGGTGATTTAAAATTTTGGGGGATTCACTACTTCCTTTTTCTTTTCTTTTCTTTTCTTTCTTTCTTTTTTTTTTGTCTTTTTCAGACAGAGTCTCGCTATGCTGGCCTCACTTTTGTAGCCCAGGCTGGTCTTGAATTCACACTGATCCTCCTGCCTCAGCCTCCCAAGTGCTGGAATTACAGGCGTGTGCCACCACGCCCGGCTATCCCCCTCTTTTTATAATAAAAAGTACTTTTAAAATACTTTGGCTATAATAATGATGTTGATGTTTATAGAAGGCTTTCTGTAGGCCAGTGATTGTGCTAAATTCCCATTCTCATTTAATACCTGCCCCATTCTTGTGACTTGTCTCCTTTTAGAATGAGGTCCAACCTGAGACAGAAGAACTTGAAAGGTCACAGAGTCACCAGGAGGCAGGAGAAAGCCCTTGTTTTAACACTAGTACTTCCTCCAAGAAACCTCACCTCAATTCCCGCGCAGTCGCGAGGTTCCAACCCACACTGCCTTCTCCCATCTGCCGGGCCTCGGCCTCGTTCTGCCCTTGGAGGCGTTTGGTCGCTGCTCTGGGAGCACAGCCTGAGTTCCGTCCTCGGCAGCCTTGGTGCAGCGAGTTCTGCTCAGGGCTCAGGTCTCGTCCGTCTCCTGTCGGCAGCGCACCCTGGTAGTTGTCGAGCTGAATTGCGGGCCGGGATGCCATGTGGAGTCACAGGAATGTGAAGCCCCTGGGAGAGCACACAGCAGCCTCCACACACCCTGCTTGGAGACTTGATTTGTGTCCTGAGAATCAGCCCCAACACGAGGCCGCTTTCAGTCTAACTAGGACCTCAGCACCGCACAAAACGCAGCCCGAGGACTGCAGGCTGCAAGGCAGGCTCCAAATGCGGTGGTGTGGACCCGGAGGAGTCAAGAGGGTCCCAGGTAGCAGAAGGGGTGCGGGGTGGATTCGAGGGCAGCCCTGGACTCTACTCTCTGCCACACCCTCCGCGCGCTGCGGATTCAACCTGGGAAACGGTTTTCCCCACGGCTCTGCGTCCCTCTGCCTCCAGAAGAGACCGCCAACTTTCTGTCCCCCTTCGTTCCTGTACCCGCTGCGAATCCAGACCCAGACTGCGGGCTCCTGCCCTCGGCCCTCAGCCCCTACCACCGGCTGCATCCTGGCGCTCGCCTTGGGCGCTTTCCTTCGCCGATCTGCATTCTCTTTCCAAGTTAAAAGCCCTTCTTTGCGGAGCTTGCGAACCGCGTGGAAATTTACCCATTGGGTAAAAGACAAGCCAACCATGTGTTTCAAGTTCCATCAGCTATTGATTGTATTGAGAAGTGTTGATACTTAAAACTTTGAAGTGGTTACTACATTAAAATGTGATTTGGGGACAGACAACATGCCCTAATGGGTAACGTTTTAATCTCGAGTCCACACGGGGACCACAATTACCCGGGGGACTTCATGTGGCCACCGGCCAGGCCCCTGTGGCCCCTCTTTGGCAGTCCTTTCAGCCCGTGTTTGCCGGGTTCCCCGGATTCTGTGAACATCTACCTTGCAGTGCCACCTGCCCCATCCTGGCCCTGCAGACGCGTGACCCTGGAGAAGCCACTAAGCCTCTGTATGCCTCACTTCATCTGCTAAAAAGAGGGGGCTCTGGTAGTGTGTGTCCTATGAGGACTCGTGAGCACTGCGGAACAGGTGGGGCTTGGAACAAGCCCGGCACGCGCGTGGCAAGAGTCACTGCGATGCTCCGTCGAGTCGAAAGCCTGGACACAAGCTCTTCCCTCTGCTGGAAGACTGTCCTCTCGCTGATTCCTGACGACCAGGGCAGCTCCACGGAGCCTCGGGGCTCGGGCAGGGGCCGCTTCCTCCTGCGCAGGGCCCTAGCCAAGCACCAATCAGTGCAGGAGAGCCGCAGGGCAGGGCGTGCAGGTGCACAGAAAGGGCTCGGGCCAGGCGTTTTCCGGAGGCCCCTTCTCTACAAACTGCTGAAGACTGAGAGGATGAGCGAAAGGGGCTCCTGGGGGCTCTAGGAGGACCCTAGAGCTGCCCCGGCGCTGAAGGCGCAGGCGGCTGGATCAGCACGCCAGGTGCTCGGCGAGCACCAGTGGAGACCGCAGCCCGGGCACGTGGTAGCAGCGTGGGTGGAAACCCGGGAGAAATGGCAAAGCTCGGACGGGATCAGGAGCCACCGCAGCGGCGCACAGGGAAGGCATCTGGCGAGGACGAGGAGCTGCAGCGACCCAGACCTCAAGGCCCACAGCGTCCGGCCGAGGAATGGATCCCAGCCTCGCTCCAGGGCTGCACCTGAGCGGCGCCTCCCGAGGTACTCCGGGCGCGTCGAAGGAGGTAGCGACTCCCTGCTGGCAGGACCAGCCGGGCAACGAAAGCCACGCCCCTTTCCCAGGGCCCCACTGGACGGCGCTGGCAGCGGCTAAGTGGGCGCCCAGCAGAGCAGCGACGGAAGCGAAGCTTGGGCTGCGGAGCACCCCGGGGGTAGCCCCTTTGGTGAGCGTGGGGGTGGCCCTGACCACGCCCCCGCGTCCCCATTGGTCCGGCAGACGAGGGCGGGGCCGAGATCCACCAAGCCAGGCTGAAGCTGCTTACCGGTCCGCTCTACCTACCGCACTAAGCTCGAGCTCGCCAGCGGCCCTTGTAACTGCGCGGACCTCGGCCTCAGCTGGACTGGGGGCCCTGCGCGGACAGGCGGATAAGCTGGTCGTCCACAGGCCTCGCCTCACCCACTCGCGGTGGCGCCGGCCACACCCTCCGTCCCGGAGCCCTGACAGGTGCCGCGGGACCCACAGGTGACAGGTGCCGTCGGGGAGGCTCCGCCCGGGCCCAGACGGCCGCGCTGTACGTGCGCCCCCGCCATGGCCGCGCGTCCCGGGCCGCTGTGGCTCCTGGGCCTGGCGCTGTGCACGCTGGGCAGCAGCTCTGGCCCGCGACCCCCGCACGGCTGTACCCAGCGTAGCCTAGGTGCACGCGAGCGCCGTAACATGCAGCGCGAGATCTTGGCGGTGCTCGGGCTGCCCGGGCGACCCCGGGTTCGTCTGTTGCCGGCTGCCTCCAGGCTGCCTGCGTCCGCGCCACTCTTCATGCTGGACCTCTACCACGCCATGGCCGGAGACGACGACGAGGATTCTGGGACCCCGGGGCGGCGTCTGGGCCGCACCGACCTGGTCATGAGTTTCGTCAACATGGGTGAGTTCTGCCGCGGGGATATTGGCCTAGGCGGACACGGACCAGGTGCTCCCCTTGCGGAGAGCTGCTGCAGGCAGTCAAGGAGGGGACTGCATCCTCCAGCCGGTCCCTCGGGTAGTTGGGGACAGAATGCAGGCTGTGCGCTATGTGGGGTCCCGGGGCAGTGCCAATGCCCTGGCCAGGAAGGGCGGTCAGGCTGCAGTGGACACGACTGAGGAGACAGGGCATGGAAGGTTGGAGGAGAGGCGGCTGGGGCCCCCTGGCAATGGAGGCACAGGAGCAGCCGTGTGTGGTCTGTCAGATGGCCACCTTCATGTGCCTGCCCAGGAGTGGAGTCTGGTGGTGTCGGGCCCAGTGGCCCCAGAAAGGCAGTCGGGTCCTGAGACACAGATGAGTAAACAGAGGCCTTGGTGCTGTCACTGTGATAAGGGCTGCTGAGGAGAGGGACAAAGTTCAACAGGAAGCTTGGGTCACATCAGCAGAGTGACCAGAGCTGACCCACATGCCCGAGTCCACAGCAGGCACTTCCCTGTGTACCAGGTGCCTTCAGGGAGGATGCACTGTCAGGAGACAGCCAAGTAAGGAGAGGACACCTCTCAGGCCTGGGGACTGAAGTCTTGTTCATCTGGCCCCAACACCTTGGACCCATCTTTTTCTCCCCAACAAAGCTTGGCTCCTCCTGTGCAAAGCTCCTTTCAAACTTTAGAGCAGGTTGGTCCTAAGATCTCAAAGGTATTTTCTCACTGCTCTTTAATCTACTGGCATTCCTGCGTAGCTAGGTCAGGTTCTCATCCACCTTCTGTCAGACTGTGGCTGGTGACAGGCAGAGGTCTCAGATCAGGGAGAGCACCTAATCTTTCCAGCATCGTGTGAGTGAGTAGCCATGGTTTCCACCTCCATCATACAGGGGTGATGCAGCCAAGCCTGGACAGACCTAGGGTGGCTCCATCACCATGACATCTGTCCTATCAGGCTTTCAGGGTGAAGAGAGCTTTCTCAGAAGCTTGGGCAGAAAAACACAATGGACCAACAGCTGCAGGGTTTTTTTTGGGGGGGGGGGTGGTGGGGCTCAGACATGTTTCCTATACTAAGGCAAGAAGAGGGAACAGGCACCTCTGTGTCACCAACCCAGAGCTGGTGGCAGCCTGAGGTGGGGGAGGGTGCAGCAGCCTCTTGCCAGTGTTGAGTGCCAGGCCTGGCACCCAGTGGGACCTGGGTGCTACCCTCCTGCTAATAGGGCAGAGTGGGGCTTTGAAAAGAAGACCATATGTGGTGGTGCCAGAACTCCATCCTCAGGAGAGGCTGACCCAGGGCTCAGGACCAAGAACAGGGTGAATGGACTTGCCCAAGAATGTCCCCAGGGGAGCCACCCACCAGAATGAGTCACTACCCAGCCCATGGCAGGTTCCCCCGGGCATCCCTGGGTCAAGGCACACATTCCTGGTGGGAGCCGTTGTTGGGATGGAGCAGAGCTCAGCCCTGCCGTAACTGCAAGGAAGTCCCTAGTCCACTGACCCTCAGGCCACTCCTTGTGAATGGGAGCTCCTGCACAGCCTTCCCCAGGATTGGAAGTCAGGTTAACAGAACTGCAGGAGACCTTCCTTTCCCTTTGGAGAACCTCCACTTGGCCACTGCGGACCCTCATCCTTCT
>PVKN010039303.1:0-10905 GCA_004027915.1 Capromys pilorides | reverse complement strand
ATAATACAGAATTTCACTAAACAAAATAATATGAATTCAACAGCACCTGTTGTATTGCACACTATTATCTTCAGATCAGTTGTTTAGATTACCAGATATATCCATGTAAAATTGGAAAAAAGTTATAAGATTTTTTTAAATTTTTATTTTTTATTTTTTTGTATTTTAGGGGAGAGTCTACACGGTGTTCAGGGTCTCACTACTAGATCAGACTTATGGTGATCCGCCTGTTTACAGCCTCCCAAGAACTGGGATTATAGGCATGTGCCACCATGCCCAGTCTCAATTGCTGTCTCAGTGCGCCCCGTAGGTGGGGCCAGCACAGCAGGACCAAGGATTGAAGCCCTGGCCCCTCCACTTGCTTATAGGTGCTTTAATCCGCTGAACTATTTGGTTGGCTCTAAGATTTTAAAGAGAAAAAACAAATGCTTTAACTCTTTCTTTCTATTGGGTAGCACAAGAAACATATTTAATATAAAATTAACTTCATAGACTAATAATAAAAGGATGGAAAACAGTATCCCACACAATAAGAACCTAAAAACAAATAAGAGTAGCTATATTATTTTCAGACAAGGTGAAGTTCAAGCCCAAACTGATCTGAATAGACAAAGAAAGTTACTACATATTAGCTAGGGGAACAATTCAGTGGAAAAACAATTACAAACATATATGTTCCAAACACTGGCACACTCCACTTCATTAAAAAACTATTTAACATAAACCATCAGATAAACACTGATATAAGTATAGAGGGGAAATCTCAGAACCCCAGTGTCACAAATAAATCAACTATATAAAAAATCAAAAAGGACATACCAGAGTTGAACAAAACACTGTAACAAATGGACTTAAATCAAGTGTTCCACCCAATAACAGAACATACATTCTTCTTAGCAGCACATGGAACTTTCCTCAAAGTAGAACATATAAAGCATAGACCAAAGTAGCTCATAAAGCATTTATAAGTAAATGAAAAAGAACTGAAATGATCCTACACATATTATCAGATTAGAGTTCATTGAGAGTAAAATTTCATAGTAAAACAAAGCCATACAAATTATGCAAACATTAACAAATTAAGCAATGTATACCTGAGTACTCAATGGGTCACAGAAGAAATGAAGGGAGAAGTGAAGAAGTTCTTAGACTCAAATAATAGTGCAAATACAACAGACTAAAATCTGTGTGACACATTGAAAGCACTTCTAAGTGGATAGCTTATTGTTATATATTCCCATATCAGTAAAATGTATTGATCCCGAACAATCTAACCATTTACTTAAGTCCCAGAAACAAAAGAAAAATCCCAATCCAAAGCTAATACAAGGAAATAAAAAAGCCAATATAAGGAAGGAAAGTATAAAGAGGAGAGAAGAAATTAAAATTGAGACAAAAAGTTCAAAGAATAAATTAATCAAAGAGCTGCTTTTTTGAAAAAATAAAGTAAAAAACTGGCTAAACTTATCAAAAAAGGAAAAAATGAATGCAATTATAACAGAAAAAACTGAAAGCACATTGGAAATCTCTGAATTACAGATTATTAATAACTACTTTGAGAACAGGTACTCCAATAAATTGGAAAATCCTAAAGAAATGGATAGATTCCTCAACATATAAGAATGATCAAAACTGAACCAATAAGTTATTAAAAACCTTCAATTCAATCACAAACAATAAAATTGAAGAAATAATGAAAAAACCTACCATCTAAAGCTTCCGTCCCAATGGATTCATACTTTATTCTACAAGAAAACTTCAAGGAAGATCCAATGCTAAAGCTTAACAAACTTCTTAACAAAATTGGAAGAGAACGAGGACTCCCAAAGTCATTCCTGGACACTCGAGTTACCATGACTCAAAAACCAGACAAGGACCCGACTATAAGAGAGAACTACAGACCTATCTCACTAATGATCATATATGCAAATATTCTCAACAAGATACTGGTAAACAGAGATCAGCAAATCATCAAAAAGGTTATATATTATGGATGGGACAATAGCTCAGCAGTCTAAGTGCCTGCCCTGCAAGTGCAAAGACCCGGGTTTGATCACTGGTATCACATGTGCCAGCACGCATGCCTGTAATCCCAGCACTAGGGAGACTGAGACAGAAGAATCACTGCAAGTCTGACTTGCATAGTGAGACCCTGTAACAAACAAACAAACAAACAAACCAATAAATAAAATTTTAAAAAATTATATATTATGACCAAGTAATTTTTTTTTCCTTAGGGCCAAATGAGGTTCATCCTAGGGATGCAAGGGTAATTCAATTTATGCAAATTAATAAATATAACATATTACATAAATAGAAACAGGGTTAAAAGGGACAGCCAGATAACTCAGCAGATTAAAGCACCTGCTTAGGCAGACACAGGGACCAGGGTTTAAGTCCCAGCATGCTGTGCCAGCCCCACCCCCAGGGGCATGCTGAGAGGAGATTGAGACTTGGTGTAGTGGTGCACACCTATAATCCTAGTGCTGGAAAGCGTAAAACAGGAGGATCACTACCAGTCTCATCTGCATAGTGAGACCCTGTAGACCCTGTACTAAATACATTAAAAAAGTGAAATAAAATAGAAAAAAAAATGGGCAAAAAACTACAGATCATCTCAATAGATGCAGAAAAACAATGACAAACTACATCTGTTCATGATATTTAAAATCCCTTAGGAAAATAAGTACAAAAGTAACTCATCTCTGTCTATTGAAAGCTATCTATGGGCCTGCAGAGATAGCTCGTAGGTCTAAGAGGCTGCCTGGCAAATGCAAGGAACTGGGTTTGATCTCCTTAACACGCTGTGCTGACTCTGAAACCAGGCATGGTGGCACATGCCTGTAATACCAGTGCTGGGCAGGCTGAGACAGGAAGATCACTACGAGTCTGAGCTGTAAAGTGAGATTTTGTACCAAATAAAAGATAAATAAATAAATAAATAAATGTGATTTATAACAAATCTATTGTCAATATCATATTAAATTGGGAAAAATTGAAATCTTTCCTTCTGAAATCAAGAATAAGACAAACACTTCTACTATCAGCAGTGCTACTATTATCCAGAGGAATTAGGCAATAAAGAGACATAAAATGGATATATACAGGAAAATGTAGTCAACTAATTAATTAATTAATTTATTTATTTATTTTAGCAGCACTGGGGATTGAACTCAGGACCTTGCACTTGCCAGACAAGCACTTATTCTATTGAACTATCTCCCCGGCCCCAAATTATCATTTTTAAAGATGACTTATATCTACATAAAAGATCCAAAGCTTCAACCAAGAAGACTCCAGGAATTAATAACCAAATTCCATAGTGAAGCAGAGCACAAAATTAATACACAAAAAATAAATAACATTTCTCTACACCAATAATTAACCCACCTAGAAAGAAATTAGTAAAACAATACTATAATCATTTGTGTCTGGATGTTCCCCTAAGCTTCGTGTGGTCATGGGGGAGTGCTTTTTGGGACTGTGTCCGAATGTAGGCTTTCTGACTGATTTATTATACAGTCCTGGGATGGTGGTGTGAGTGCTATACCCACTCTAGAGTGGATAACCTATTACAATATAAGGGACAGGAAGAGTCTTCTTTCATGCTTCTCCCATTTTGATCTTCCATTTGCTCTTCTCTGCTGCCATGAGCTGCTGCCCTCTGCCACGTGCCACTTTGCTTTGGAGCTGGCTGAGCATAGACTGAAACCTCTCAAGACTCTGATCTGAAAAGAAAGCAACTGCTGCCCATGTCGGGAGTCTTTAATATTGGATCCTCAGCACACCTGAGTCACCACTGGGAGCCTGAAGCTTATCCCAAGCAAACTAGGACTTTCGTCTGGCACACAGAACTAGTACTGCTCTGTTATGGGTTTATACTCAGCATCTGGCATCATGGAACGTACACTGAGCTCCCACTTCATCGCTCCAATCCTAGAACCACAGCGTCTCTGTCTTGCCTCTAACACCAGTCCCCGAGAAACTGCCATTCATGTGGGAATGTGCTCAGCACCCTGTGCACAGCAGAGTCCCTACCACGCATTTGGCCAGAGCCTCAGACACAGTCCCTGCCCAATACATTAGGCCAGTCCTCTGCCTGGTTAAGCAACAAGGGTTAATGGCTGCCTAGACACTCTAGACACTCATGAGACTCCACCCAGCACTTGCTGCCATCACTGGGCTTGTAAAAATCTGTCTACATTTACCCTGGGCAGATTTGTGTCTCCTTTGAGCATCTACAGGCCTGAGAGTTACATCTGAGAGTACACAGGAGTCTCCACATATTGGGAGCCTATACCACAGACATTAGAATATATATCTATTAATCAGCATCATCCCCATCCAGAGGAATGCACAACAGGAGCCTCATAAACATGGCCCCACACCTTCCCTGGTCCGGCTACCTAACTTGAATAGCTGCCACAGACAGGGGACTATGGAGAAAAATTCCCTGAATTGAACAACCTACATACAAACTCATAGACTATAAAGAGGGTCAAAGAGGAATGTGTCTTGTTAGATTAAAGACTCCTCACTTGGGAAGAAAACAGGCCTCTGAAAATACATAGGAACATTTTTCTCTATTTTCTTTCTGTCTTTTTCTTCTTCTCCATTATTGGTAGGGTTCTTTTATTTTTCATTACCATTTTTTCTTTTAGTGATGTTTGGGGTCTTACCATCCATTTTTTCGTCTTTCCATTTTTAGTATTACTTTGATTTATTTGCTAGCATAGACTCATAGACTCTCCTTTTACAATCTCTCTCTTTTTCTTCTCATTTTTCCTCTTTCAACTTGCTGCTTTGCTATTTTTTATTTTATTTTCCTCCGGTTTGATCTCCAGTCTCTATTATTTATCCTTCTCCTAAGTAGTCATCTGTTAGTATTAGGTAATACCACTTATTTCCCTTTACTCCTTAATAGGACCTTCTATAACAATCTTATCACATTCTTCACGTGTTCCATTGCTTTATTTTGCATAATCTATCTCGTTTGGCCTTTTTTTCCTTCTTACTACTGCAGCTGTATCACTTATCCTTATGAATCTATTGGTAGTTAACTATATCTTATTATGGCTGACCACTGCTTAATGGTGAAAGGGGGTATAAATTGCTCTAAGTAGGGAAAATTACTGTATATAATTTTATTTGTTTTGCAACTTGTCATATAATTATAAATATACAGGATTAAAGGTGACTAATTATTAGTTATTTTTGTTTGTAATTTTCCATTTTGTGATTGATACCATAGTTACTGCTGGTTTGTACTAAGTTAGCCAAGGTGACACTGCTACTGTGATCAACTGATCCTCCTTACATGTCAATATCTAGATTTCCTTGGGGCCATGCTGATACTATAGCACAGTATGGAAGAACAGGGTGCCCCATCAAACAGCCTGAAAATTTTCATCCTGAATGAATTGAAGAGGAAGGATCTTGGGACAGACTCACAGACCAAAATCTCGCTATGCCTTGAAGACACCTCTGAAAAGTAGTCACTTCCTAAAGAAGTCTCAATACCAGTAACAAAGCTACTTACTATAAATAATTCATAATCATCAATGCAGAAAACAAAAATAGAAAATAAGAAAACAAGGATGCAGGATGCGACCAATAATTCCCAATTAACCCAAAGCAAACTGAGGGGGCATTAAGGTTGGAGGCATCAAAAAATCCCCAGTTGAATTTTATGAAATGGTAGAGGCAGAAGTAATAAAATAGATCAGTAAGTTTCTTGAAAAAAGCAAAACATAGATACAGAGATGGTGACTATAATGAGGAAAATGATAAGTGAATCTAAAATAGATGCAAATAAAAAATGGGAAAGTTTAGGAAAGACAGAAACTACAAATGTCCAATAGAAAAATGAACTGGATTTTATAAAAGTGATTCAAAGGGAAATTCAGGAGATTAAAAATCCTACTAAAAGTACATGCAGCAGAGTAAAAGAATGTAAAGATAGATTATGAGATCTAGAAGACAGGGCTATACTTGGCAATCATCAAGTGAAAGAATTTTTAAATATGAAGGGATCTTGAAAATTAAAAAAGAGTAATGAAATGCAAGATCAATCAAAATCAAAGAAAACTCAGAAGACAACACAAAGGACATCCAAAAACCTGTCCATAAAAGTAATAGCAAAAGCAGATCAAGTTTGGAAAAATAATGACATACAGACAGCTGACATATACAACTTCCATTAGCAATGATGAGAAAAATTCCATACCAAAGCATGAAACAATCAATATTTCAGAAAATAAACACGAGAAAAAATTAAAAGCTGTAAAAAGAAACAAATAATCTATAAAGGAAAAGTCCATCAGGATACAGAAGACTTTTCACCTCAAGAGCTTAACTCAGTGAGAACATGAAGTATTTCAAGCCCTAAAAACAAAACAAAACTCACTCAGATTGTTGGAGTCTATTCAAAATGTTCTGAAGGATATTCTAGAAAAAGACAATGAAGACACAAATTCCAATAATCCCAGAAGAATGAATCCACCAGGCAAGGCAAGCAATTAAATAGAAAGAAAGTGAACAAGCACAATAAATAAATAGATAGATAGATAGATAGATAGATAGATAGATAGATGACAAGGATGTCAATCTCAATCAGTTAAAACATTTCAATTCACCAATCAAAAGAAACACACTGGCTGAATGTATCAAGAAGCAAGATCTAACAATATGTTGCATATAGGAAACATATTTAATACCAAAAGCAATTCATAGGCTGAAATTCAAAGGATGAAAAACAATACTCCATGCAACAGGAATTCAGAAAAATACAGTTGTAGCTATTCTATTTGTAGACAAAGTGGATTTCAAGACAAGATTTATCAGAAGAGATAAAGGATGTCTTTACACAGTTTTTAAGGGAATAATCCAAGAGGAGGAGATAATAGTCGTAAATATATATGCACCACATACTGGCACACCTAACTATATAAAACACTCACTAGTGAATATAAAAAATCACAGAAACACTAATATACTAATTGGAGACCTCAACACATTCCTGTCACAAATACATAGGTCAACTAGACAAAATATTAACAAAGAAATATGAGAGCTAAACCAAAGTTTTGAACAAATGCACTTAGAACATATCTACAGAGTTTTTCTCTAACAACAACAGAATACACACTCTTCTCATAGCATACATAATTTTATCCAAAATAAACAACATATTAGCTCATAGAATATGCTTAAGTAAATGCAAGGGAACTGGAATTATCTCATATATATTATCAGACCACTGGGTAATGAAATTGAAAACAAATGCAAAAGAAACTACAGGAATTATATAAAAATGGGAAATAAAACTACACCTTCTTGAATACCCAGTGGGTCACAGATGAAAGTAAAAAAGACACTACACTGTTTCTACATTTCAACAGTAATGCTAACTTTACATGCTGGAACCTATGGGATCCAATGAAAGCAGTCCTACAAGGGAAACTTATAATAGTGAATTCCCACATCAGAAAAATAGAGCAAGCTTACCTAAATAACCTAATGTTGAACCTCAAACTTACAGATAAGGAATAAGTTAAACCTGAAGCAGGAAGAAGCAGCTTATAAAAATCTGAGCAGAAATTAATGCAACGGAGACTAAAAAAACAATGCAGAAATCAATGAATTGAAGAGTTGATCCTATAAAAGATTAAATAAAATATGCAAACCTTTACTTTATCAAATCAAAGAGAAGACCCAAATCTATACAATTAAAAACAAATTATAAGATCCCAGGCCTGCTGTGCAGGTCCCATCCCTGGGGTACGCTGAGACTGTGATTGAGACTGTGGTGGCATGTGCGTGTAATTCCAGTGCTTGGGAGACTGAAAACAGGAGGATCATTATGAGTCCATTCTGTGTAGTGAAACATTGTAGATGCTGCAGACCCTGTACTAAATAAAAGAAAAGAATGAATTACAAGAAATGACAACAGATTCTGCAGCAATCCAGAAGCTCATCAGCATCTACTTTGAACGTCTGTACTTAGATAAGATGGTCAATTTTTAAATGATGGATAGATCTTTTTTTTTTTGATAGATTCTTAGATACATATGAGTTACCAAAACTGAAACAAGAAGATATAAAAATTCTAAACCAATATCAGTCAATAGAATTAAAGAAGTAAAAAAAACCCTAAAAACAGAAAATCCTAGGTCCTGCTGGCAAGATAGCTCAGTGGACTAAAGCGCCTGCTTAGACAAACTTAGGCAAAAGTGCAGGGACTGTGGTTCGATCCCCAGTACCACATGCTGAGTGGGCCACAGAGTTCAGGTGTGGTAGCATATGCCTATAATTCCAGGGCTGGGGAGGCTGAAAATAGGAGGATCACTGAGTCCAAGCTGTGTAGTGAGACCCTGTAACAATGAAATATATTAAAAAAAAAAAAAAGAAAAAAATGTTTAACACATCTAACCATTAGAGAAACACACATTAAAACATTGTTGAGATTTTATCCTAATCCAGAAAATATGAATGTCAATAAGTAATCAATAATAAGAAATGCTAATGAGAATGTAAACTAGTACAACCACAATGAAAATCAATATGAAGACTTCTGTAAAACTACAAATTGACAGTCTGTTCAACCCAGCTAGTTCCAGTTTAGGTATCTTCTTGAAAAAGTTAAAGATATATTATGGGGATACATGTATACTCATGCTTATAGCAGAACAACTCATAATAGATAAATCTTGGAAGCAGTCTGTATGTCCGTCAATAGATGAATGGATACAGAGAGTGACACTATAAAAATGGAGTACTGCTCTCCAATAAAGAAGGATAAACTTGAACCATTTATATGGAAATAGATGCATTATAACATTAAGTGAAATGAGCCAGAGATGCAAAATTAAATACTACATGGTTACCCTCATAAAATACACACAAAATGTAAAGTGCTAAATAAAATATTGATAATAGAAAATAGGAAGATCAAGCTTTGGCAAAAGGGAAGGGGACCAAAGATGGAGGGGGAGGGAGACAAGGATTAAAAAATAATTAGGGGCTGGGGAGATAGCTCTGTAGCACAAGTGCCTGCCTGGCAAGTGCAAGGTCGTGAGTTTGAACCCTGGTCTCACAAAAAAAAAAAAGAAAAAAATTAATCTGTGTTATGCCCATGTACCAACCCTCCATAATAAATGTAATCATTATTTATCCTAAATATGTACCAATAGAAATAAAAAATTAATTAAAAAGTATTCACATTGGGAGAAATGATTAAATCAGTGATTCTCAAATTATGCTGACCAGAATCAACTAGGATGCTTTTTCTACCTGCAGATTCCTGGCCTCCCCACACTCGAGCATGATTCATATCTGGGAAGAAAATACAATTTTCACTCTTCCTTTGTCCATTCATTCACTCACTCATTTGGTTTTGTTGTGTTTTGTGAGATAGGGCCTCACAGGCTTCCCTCGCATTCACTGCACTAGAAGCTAACCTTGATCTCCTGGTGTTCCACCTGCATGAGCCTCCCAAGTGCTACCCTTAGAGATGTGCACCACCAGGCCCAGTTATGAAGTACAATTTTAAAAGAACTGTATCACATGATTCTGACAATTAGTAATATTTGGGAACTTCTATAAAGATAGCCATTCTGAAATAATCCCAACAGTTAACATAATTTAAACAGTCTGGACATGGGAAAATATTCTTTGTGCTTGGTTACTAGCTTCTTCTGTGGTTTGCTATGATATTTTTAGACTAAACAGTTTACTGTACTTTAAGAAATCTGATCATCCTAAGATGTCTGGCTTCTTTCATTGCTTGAATTTCTGCTTGTGCAGTCCACAAGAGATTTCTGTGATGATAAAAATGTTCAAAATCTTTGCCATCCAAAACAGTAGTCATTAGCGATATATGTTTATTAAATGCTTCATGTATGACACGTAGTACTAAGGAAGGAGGTTTTAAATTTTGTTTAATTTTTATTTAAATTGCTACATGAAGCCAGTAACCAGTATATTAGACAGCTGACAACTAAACTTAGATTTTTGGTTTAAGTGTAGCCCTCCCTCTCCTAACCCCACTTACCTCTACTCAGCGGGACTTCTGCAGAGATCAGAGTCACATACAGCTGATAGGTCAGCTGGGGCACTGAGCCCAGGAAGGCTTGAATCTGTGACATGCGTTTGTAGGCATTGCGATGCATGGCTAGGGTCCGGATGGAGTGGCCCACCTCCCATTCTATCAGCACCTCCTCGCCATCTATTAGCATTTTCTTGCGGGTGAGGCTGACATAGGGCTCCTCCTGTCCTTCTTTCTTCCACAGTGTAAGGTACTTTATCATGGCCTCCAAGCATCTGCGGGAGTAAAACATTATGGGAACTTAACTAAAGCTGTCCAGGGAAAGGAGGTTGTAGTGATGAGGAAAATACTTGGGGAGGCTGTGTTACATTTTACCATTTCCTCGCTTTTGTCCTGGAGTTTCTTAGGAATGAAAGGGTTGGTTATGCCTTCTACAAGTTAACTGAAATCTAAGTTATTTTTTGTTTCGTCACCTCTCAACTAAGAACACCATTTCTGAAGTACTTCTTTGAGGACACAGAATTATTTTGTTTCCTTTAGCAGCACAATTTACAATAGCTACATTTTGGAAACAACACAAATGCCCATCAACTGAGACATGGATAAAAATGGTATAATACTTTTATACAATGCAGTACTACCCAGCTATAAAAAAGAATAAACTTGATAGATAAATAGATATAATTTGAGACCATACGCATAAGTAAAATAAATCAAACTCACATGTACAAACATCACATTGTCTCCCTGATGTGGGAAACTGAAACAGTAAATAAGGACCAAAATGTACAATAGTTAATGTGAAATGGGAAGAAATTGTTCAAAAGGAAATAGGATCTAGGAGTGGGGAAAAGGGAAAA
>PVKN010039302.1:0-10905 GCA_004027915.1 Capromys pilorides | reverse complement strand
TTTGAGTTTTTTCTTTCCTCTTTTTGATAAGGTTATCTAGGGGCTTATAAATTTTATTTAATTTTACAAAGAGACAGCTTTCTGATTAGTTAATTGTTTGCATTATTTTCTTCATCTCAATTGAATTAATTTATGCTCTAATCTTTATAATCTTCTCCCAACTTTGGGCTTTGGGTTTGGTTTGCTCATCCTTTTCTAGACAATTGAGTTGAAACGTTAGAGTATTTATTTCTTCCTGTTCTGTTTTCATTTTTTTAAATTAATTTAATTTTTTAAAACCTCATTTATTTATTTGTGTTATAGCTGGCTCAGCTTGCCCTGGGGGTGGGGCTGGTGCAGCATGTGTTGCCGGGGATGGAGCTGCAGTCCCTGTGGTTGCCTAAAGTTTCCTAGGCAGGAGCTTTAAACCACTGAGCTGTCTCGCTGGCCCCTTGTTCTGTTTTCTTAATGTGTGAATTCAGAGCTATAAATTTTACTATAAGAATTGCTTTAATTGCATCATATAAATTCTGATAAGTTGTGTTTGAATTTTCATTAAGTTTTAGATATTGTTTAATTTCATCTGTAACCCACTGGTTGCTGAGGAGAGTGCTGTTTAATTTCCATGTGTTTATGGGGCTTTTGTCGTTTCCTTTTTCATTTTTTTCTAGCTTCACTGCACTCCTGTAAGATTGTATGTATGGGATAATTTGTGTTTTATTGCATATACTTACGCATACCTATGGACTTGTATGTGGTCTATTTTAGAAAATGTTCCATGTGCAACTGAAAAAAAGTATATTCAGAAATGGCTGGGTAGAACATTTTTTATGTGTCCACTAAGTCCATTTATTCCATGTACTGGTTCAGTTCTGTTACTTGTTTGCTAATTTTTTGTCTGCTTGACCTATCTTTTTGGGATAAGGGGGTGTTTAGATCTCCTGTTAGTATTGTGGTATTTGATATTAGAATTTTCATGTCCATTAAGATTTGTTGTATATAGCTGGCTGCTCCTGTGTTGGGGCAAACATATTTGTGAGTGTTATCTTTCCATCTTGAATTTTTCCCTTAACCAGTATGTAGTGGCCTTCTTTATTTTGCTTGATCATTCTTGATTTGAAGTTGAGACTGTCTATGAACAGGATTGCTACCCCTGCTTTTCTCTGAGTTTCTGGGACATGTAGTATTGTGTTCTAACCTTTGACTTTCAATCTATGAATTTCTTTATGAGTTAAGTGTGTTTCTTGTGTACAGCATATTGTTGGGTTTTGCATCCTAATGCACTGTGCCAATCTATTTCTTTTAATTGGTGAATTAACTCCATTTGTATTGATAGTTATAATTGAAATGTATTGACTTATTCTTGATATGTTATTTACTTGCTGTTGTTTACACCTTTTTCTTTTGTGTTTAATTGTTTTGCCCTATTTGGTGGATTCTTCCCATTCTCAGTCATGGGTTTTTGGTCATTTTGGTCCTTCTCTAGAATATATTTCAATATTCTGTGTAGGGCTGTCTTTGTCATTGTGACATTCTTTATTTGTTCTTTGTCATGGAAGTATTTCATTTCTCTATCAAACTTGAAAGAGAGCTTTGCAGGGTGTAACAGTCTGTAGTGCAAATCGTTTTCATAGAGGACTTGAAGCACTTTGCTCCATGCTCTTCTTGATTATATGGTTTGTGAAGAGCAATCTACATCATTATGGTGGGTTTTCCTTGAAATATGATATGTTTCTTTCGTCTAGCTGCTTTTACTATATTATTCTTGTCCTTGATTTGTGGGATCTTGACTATTATATATCTGGGTGTGTTTTTAAATGGGATGATGTTATTTGGAGTTCTACATGCTGCAGTTACTGAATGCCAGAGTGTTTTCCCATATTTGGGAATATTTCTGCTATTATCTCTGTCCATATTCTCTTTATATCATTTGAATTGACTCCTTTCTCATTGATACCTATTAGTCTCTCATGCATCTTTGCATCATCTTGCAAATGTGGAATTATTTTTTCCTGCATCCTAGTTGTTTTTAATAGATCCCTTTTTACCTTTTCTCTAGCTGCAACAGTGTTTTCAAGATCTGAAACTCTATCTTCACTTTCATTCAGATGGCTTTGCCAACTTGCGACTGAGGTTTTAAGTTCCTGTGTATCTCTTTGAGTCTGCTTCATGTGATCTATTTCTTTCCTAGATTGCTCATTCAAGAAATCCATCATTTTTTTAATATCCTATTTTTTATTAGCGGTTTTCTGTGGTACCAAGTATTGAACTCAGGACCTTGTGCTTGCCAGACTTATTCCACTGAGCTATCTCCCCAGCCCCTTACAGTGTATTCTTTAGAAGCAGTTGTTAATTCATTCTTTATAGTTAATACTTTCTTTTTTTGACTTCAGGAATTGTTTCTGATCTGATTTCCTCTCTACATTTCTGCTGTTGTTTCTTTACTTCAGATGTTATTAATTCAGAGATTTCTTTTTTTTTACTGATGCTATTAACTCAGAGATTTCAGCTGTGTGATTCCCATTTTATTCTATGCTACTTCTCCTGCATTTGTTCTGGGTGGGCTTGGGACCTGAGATTGTACTTTGCTCCTTTTCTTCTTCATTTTGTAGGGCACAGTCCTCTGATGTTTGGTGTAGGGCTTTGGTTGAGTTATACCCTTGGCAAAGTTCTTACCCAAGAGAGATTATATGGTTAAGGCAGTTATAGTTCTATACTTACAGATCTACAGTAGGGAATCCTAATAATAGGTAGGGATATTTAGCATTTTACAAAATTTTGCATCTAATGACTTTGTGTTTCAGACAGTAAGAGCGAACATTATGTCTGTGTAGCTAAGTAGATATTAAGTTGCAAATTTGTATTTAATTTAGTTCCCCCAAATTCTGTCTGATCTCCTCCCCTTGACATACCTGGGGTCTTGCAGGCAGATTGGTTCACCCGGTTACTTGTTGCCCCCTCCGTAGATAAAGAGAAAAAGAGAGAAAAGAGACTCTCATAGATCTTGGTCTAACAAAGTGTCTTAGCTTACCGGATCTGGATCTGCCAAGTTTTAATTCATCCAGATGTGCCTTGCTTGCGTCCTGCTCCTGTGTTCGGCTTCTTGCTACTGCAGTCTATGACATTAAATCCCACACACTTGCCAGGGTTGGGTTGGTTCGGGGGCAGATATGGCAGGCTCAGAGTAGATCTCACCCACACACATTGGCTTGGGCAGAGTCCAGAGAGCATCAGGAAGCACGACACAGACCATCTCCCTTAAGCTGGGACTGGGTTGGGAATGTAGGAGACATGGCATGGATGCAGAGCAGATCTCACCCACACACACTGGGCCTGGGCTGAGTCCGGAGATGATTCCATAATTTTAAAAATTCAGAAAAAACACATTCTTAAAAGTTCAAATACCACAATATCATAAAATACTGACAATCACAATAGTCTTAATAATGAATAGACTGGCAGCATTACTATAGTGAATTTTTCCTATATTTTCAGTTATATACTCTGATAACTTTTCTTACAAGAAAAAATAACTTTACAAACAGAAAGATGATTTAGTCTCTTTTCCAAAAATGTATTTTATTCATTACTAATTTAAGAAATTTTATTTCATTTTTACATTTGCTGTAAGTAGTCTTTGTTACAGTTTATGTCTGGATATCCTGCTAAAGCTCTATGTGGTCAAGATGGGACCTTCAGAAGGTGATTGGATTGTAAGGACCTACAGCTGGAATGCCATGAGGTCTGATCAGAAGAGGCAGGTGAGCAGGCCTGACATAATTCCTCTCTCTTCCTAGCTCTATCCTTCACTCTGACTCCTGTCCATTTGTGGAGAGCAGCCCTCCTCTGCCATCTCTTGTGCTCTGCTACCCTAACTTAGAGCCAGAGAGCTACAGATGGAAGCATCTCTTTCTTTAAGTTGCAAGTGTTGGGTATTTTGTCCTGGTAGTGAAGAAAGTAACTAAGAATTTGGTATAGAAAATGGGCTGTTATAGTGATACTACATGACCACGAAGTAGCTTGTTTGGAAGACGAATTTGAAAATGGGGAGATGGCCTCAGAAGAAGCATTCCTAGAATTCTATAAGTGAGCTTAGTAAGAAGTTATGATCAGAACTTAGAAGACCATAATGTTGACTTTTATGTAGCTCATGAAGACCAGGCTCAAGAGGCTGCAGAGATAACTCGGTGGTCTAAGCACCTATCTGACAAGCATAAGGTCCCAAGTTTCATCCCTGTTACTACATGCCATGCTGACACTGGGATTGGGGTGCTCTGTGCTGGTCACAAAACTGGGTGTGGTAGAGCGTGCTTGTAATCCTGAGCTGGGGAGGCTGAGGCAGGAGGATCACTGAGTCTGAACTGTGTAGTGAAACCCCATAACAAATAAATGAATAAGTAAATAAATAAATAAATAAATAAATAGGTTTTTTTTAAAGACCAGGCTCAAGACATTTTTGTTGAGTAGATCATGCATTTTGCATTCTGATGACGAATATGTTTATATTTTGCTCATGTCTTGAGACTTTGGTTTGCAGGGTACTGAGATCAAGGATGGTGAACTAATTAAACTGATAGAGGAAATTACAAGGGAGTCCAGTGTTCAGGCTGTATCAAGGGTACTGCTGACTGCTTTCAGATAAGTTTGTAATAAAAGTCAAGAGAAGTAGGAACAGCCAAATAAAGTTTACAGTTTGGCCAGAAAGGCATCTCCAGCAATGTTGAGGCCTACAAAGTTGAAGCAGATGAAAACTTGGATGATGAGGAGAATAGTATTAAAGAAAAAGAGCCAATTGTTGTGGCACATTCCTGCAATTATAGCACTTAAGAGGCTGAGATAAGAGGATTCCTAAAAATTCAAAGCCAGCCTGGGCTACATAGTGAGTTCAAGGCAAATCTAGCCTATATAGTGAGATCCTCTCTAAATTATTATTATTATTATTATTATTATTATTATTATTATTATTATTATGATCATCATCATCATCATCATCATCATCAAATTAATTGATTTTTAGAAAGAAGCCAAATACTTTGGATCGGGACAATAGCAAGTATGACTCAACAGATCACAGAAAACAGCAAAGCCTCACCTTTTGTAGCCTCAAAATTATAAAAATAAAAGACTTTGATTTGAGGAGACAGCCCCAGGACATGTTTATTAGACAGTCTCTCATTTCTGAGATAAAATGCCTGCCACCCAAAATTAAGGAAGGAAAGGTTTATTTAGCTCAGTTTGTGGAGGATTCAGTCTGTAATCAGCTGACTCCAAAGCAGGTTGGAATGGCAGAGGGGCAATAGCTCAAGGTGGAAGAAGACAACCCAAAGCAGCCAAAGCCAAAGCAAAGGGGAGATCTCTTTTTCTCCCTTACATTGCACGTAGGCTACCTGCCCCCTGGCTGGGGTGTAGCACTCACACCATCTCTGTGCCTTCCTCTAGCATAGGATGAGGATGTTTACAAAGGGCTCTGGTCCCCTGCTGAATCACTTAAACTTCTAAGCTTGTCAAGTTGACACAATGAACAATATCCCAAAGCTCTAAGGGCCCATCTTTTGCACACTAGGATTTAGAACTGTTGAACTACTTAGTTAAGCTTCTAGCCTTCTCAAGTTGACACAATGCATCATCCAGTACAGCACTCCTCTTGTCTAATTGGTTCTCTGCAATTCAGTTCACAGTTTTCAGCCATCCAGGCACTCAGAAACCTCTGCAGTCATGGTTTAAAGGGTCCTAGCTACTCCTCAAGCTGGGAGTAGACTTTAGCATCAAGTATGGTAGGAGAGTTATGAAGTCAGAAAAGCTTCTCCCCAGATTTCTGAAGAAGGCCTGGGAGATCATACACTTGTTATTGAAAATGCAGTGAAAGAAGCTATGAGAGTGGAGCAAAAGCCCAGGTGGGACTACAGGAAGTTGGAGAAACCAAGAGTGCAGAGCATCTGAAGAAAGCCATGAGTTAGCAAAACGGACCCAAGGAAAAAGCCCAAGAAAAACCACAACCAGTGCCGGTCAGTGGAGGTCCCCAAGCCCTGGGGAGCTCACCTCTTGCCATGCCTTGCCCTAGGTACTGCACAGGGAACTGCAGGATTTAGGGTTTGCCCTGCTGAATTTCAGCTTTGCTCCCACTGACTTCTACCCTCCTATATCTCCCTATTAAAAGGGTATTGTTTATTGTTTGACTTTGTATGTTGAAAGTATTTAACTTTCTTTTGATTTTTACAGATGCTCACAGCTAAGAACTTGTTTTGTGTCACAAAAGAGACTTAGAAATTGAACTTTTCAGCAATGCTAAAACTGTTAGGATTTTATCCACTTTCTGAGATGGACTGAATGTGCTTTGCATAAAAGGATACAGGCGTCTTCTGGGAGCCAGGAGCTGAACGTTATGGTTTAGATCTAAAAGTTCCCACAGGGCTTCATGTGGTGACAGGTGGACCTTTTGAAGATGACTGGGTTATGAGGGATTATATATAACTTGCTATTAAGAGGTGGGAGTCTGGCTAGAAGAGTAAGTCACTGGAGATGTGGCCTGAAAGGGTGTACCTCCCTCCCAGCTCCTCACTTGATATTTCTGTGTTCCGTGGAGCAAGTTCCCTCCACCATGTTGGCCTGACTTAGGACCAGCCAAGCTGTGACAAACTTTTAATCCATATTCACAAACCCTAGATGTAATCATCTCCAAAAAGCCCACCTATGAAGACATCAGGGTTTGGGGGAAATCTAGATACAAGCTATAACATTCACTGATGAGGAAAAAAGTAAGACATATACATTTTAAAGATTTATAAAATCCTCTATCAAGTACCTTGCATACAGAAGCTATGGAATTTGCGGGAGCTTTCCATAGACTAGTTTCTAGCATCATAAACATAATTTTTCCTACTTGCTTCTACTGGTATCACTTCAAACATCCCAATGTCTCTGGTCTCTACCTTTATGTTATTGTGTCTGTCTAGTGTACAGAGTGTATATAATAATCTTCCTGGAAGACTTTCATGAAAGAATGAATGTGTGATCCAGAGAAAGCCACCCCAAAAAAGGCAATGATTTTAACTCATCTCAGACATGTAGTTTCTTCAAAATGATCATTGTGTAAGACAACACTGCACATGGCTGAGGCTCCTCTCAGAATCTTGAAGAAAACCTTCACAAGTGAGGGACTGAAGCTTAGCACATCTCAGTTTTGCTGTAAATCTCTGCTTAGACTGGATAGTCCACTTATCTTTGCACTTAATCTCATCATGAATTTTTTATTGCTAACCTGCATTCCTGAGTTTGATATCACCTTGTCCCAGAAGACCCTCCCTAAGCCTGCCCAACTGAGTTGGGTGCTCCCCATCTGCCTCTAGTAGCACCAGGGTGTCTCTTTTATAATCCATGCCACACTGCATTGCTCTGCCTCTGCGCTAGTCCCACACCCCAGGGACGGATACTGTGCCTCCTTTGCCTCTGCCTGTCCTCAGCAGTAAGCAGGGTCTCATTCAGCTCTGGCAGCTCTGACAGGACACTAAACTGTGCCTGCTGCTCTGGAGGCTGAGTACCTGAGATTAGTGGCCTAGAAAGGCGTCTTTGGGGGAAAGCTTCTTCCTAATCAGTGTATGTGGCCTCACTTTGCTTTGCCTTGGTGTGTGTGTGTGTGTGTGTGTGTGTGTGTGTAGGGAGAAAGAGAGAGGGATGAAGAGAAGGAAAGAGAGAGTTAAAGTACTCTGGTATCTGTTTTTATAAGGGCATGAATCTTACTATGTGCATCCCCACTCAGGACCTGATCTAAACATAAATTATCCCCCACCCTGGTTTGGACTAGCTTCATCCCTGCCAAATTTCCTATTGCGTCTGTCATGACTACCCTTGGGATGCAGTTAATGTAGGTCACATGGGGTGGGGTGAGTCTCCCAAGTATAGGCTCCTTCCCATGCATGTGAGTTTTTACATAGATGAGCGAGCTATGGATCCTTCCTGTCCCTCTGTCTTGCTTCCTCACTTGCTGTGTGACCAGTCACCTTCAGAAACCTCATTCCTACTTCTGCTTTCCTATCATGTGTGGAGCATCCAGGAGCCCTTACTTGACTCTAGTGCTATGCTGTTTGAATTTTCCAGCCGCTGGAAGCATGGGTCCAATGGGCTTTTCTTTACTTATTAGTCTTTGGTATTCTGTTACAGCTACACAAAGTACACTAAGACATTTCCCAAGACACTATCTGCAAATGTCATTATCTCGGGCTTACAGCATTAACATGCATATTCATAGAAGACATTTTCCAGTCCATAGCACACATATCTGGAATTCAGTGACACTTGCTAACCACACGCTGAACAAGTGAAAGTAGCAGTTTTTCTGGTTGCTTGGCTAAGCCACCATGGTGATGTTCTAGTGTCAGGTCCCCTTGATGAAGGCTTTGGTAGTGACTACTCATTCAATTTAAACCTGACCTCTATCTTGGGGATCCACTCTTTCCAAATCTGTTTAGAATTTTCCAATTGTACCTTGTTTTGCTATCACCCCAGGCAGCCAGGGCCTGGAAGGTGAGAATATTTATGGCTCTTCTTCCACTCACTGCCCTTTGCTCTTACACACTTTGCAGTGTGCACAGTATTTGCACACATATCTCATCTGATCTTCCCAGGAAAGCTGGGGATGCAGCATGGCAAGAATTATTTTGTCTTATATCACAGCTGAGGAAGAGAAAGGGGGTGGAGAAGGAGAAAGCAGGGAAGAGGAAGGAGATGGCAAGGGAGAGAAACTCACCAAGTTGAAATTATTTAGCCACATCACCACAGGACTTGGAAGAGGGATGTGAGCTTTGTAAATCTCAGCCCACAATTTTCCCTGTACAATGAGACAGTAGAGCCTCGCATGGGGCACCACTCATGTCCAGAACATCATGAAGGGGGCCGAGTAGCCAGAGGTGCTGATGTAACTTTGCAGAGGAGATAGAATCTCATTGAGTATTATGCCTCAGAGAGGGTTTGGATGGGACAAGCCCCTGCAGCCACCAACTCAGACAGCACTTGGAGGATGGTGAAGCACCCACTGGGCACTACCTCCTGCACCCAGCACCTTTTGTGAGGGGAGGATCTCTCAAGCACAGCAGTGCAGCCAAGCAGCCAGAGTGCAAATTGCACTGTCAGGGGAGAAGCTGCCTAAGCTGCCCACCCCTTCCCTTTGCCTATGGTGTAAGCTCATGGCAGAGTGATGCTCTTCACTCATTTGCTAAGGCTGCCTTTTGTGCAATGTGCATTTTCCTCGGTGTCCAACAACAGCACTGTCCACGCATCTCCTAGGAGGATGGAACAACGCAATCCGCAGCCGCTGCCAGGGCTTCCCTAGGAGCGCAGTGTTGCCTCCAAGCACACCAGCACATCGAGTCCCCTTGGGAAGTCCGCTATAGCTTCGCCTTGCTGGTTTCCTGGTAGATCTAATAAATCTGCACACTCGGCCAGGCCTCATAATGGAATGATTACACGTGTTTTGTGTGTCAGAGAATTGACAGAAAGATTATGCAGCCCAGTGAGGCAATCGTTGGGGTTTTGGCAGGGGACAAGAAAGATAAATATGTGTCCAGGGGAGGAAAAAAAATGGCAGCTCATGGAATCCCTGCCTTGATGTCACTCAATCACTCAGCAGAAAAGTATTAAGTTTAGGTCAGCAAACATTTATCAAGTGCCTATGAGCCAGGCATCGTGTTACACACAGTGAGTATCGAGGCACAAAAGACATATCATTTATCCTTGGTGTTTGTGGAGAAGTCCACTGGAAGAGACAGGACATAGATGGCATATACGTAATGGGGCACTGTTAGGGGCTGAGACAGAGGACAGCGGTGGTACACAGAAGAACGTTCAGAGCATCACAGGAGCTTCTGAGTGAGAAGGTAATGGGTGGACAAGGGTGGAGGGAGAGGAGAGCTCCAAGTGGAGGGAGCAACACAAAAGTGTAGTAACGGCATGAATATGCTAGTAAATATGAATTTGGGGATGTAGGGAGGGAGGAGATGGGCATGGACAAAAGGAATTAGGTGGAAAAACATAGATTACTCGAGTGAAAGCAAAACTTTTTAAGTGATGAGAGGGAGTCAAAGAAAAATTACAGAGGCCCATCTTATGGTGCTTTTAGAGTTGTACAGATGTAAGACTCCTTTATGAAAAATGCAAGCCCATAAGTAAGTGGCCAGTGCGAAGGTGGGGTGGAGAGTTTCTGTGGTGTGGGTTGGCAAAAGCCAGAAGGCATGATCAAGGAATGGTTCAAGGAAGCAGAGATTTCCAGAGCAGAAGAGAGGACAGTCTATGAGCTGGTAGCAAAGAAGCAGAGTCGTGCTAAGAGAAGGGCGTATCTGGATCCAAGGCTTGGAGTTGCCGTTAAATCTACTCACCACGGGATTGCATATTTACCAAGACCTCGGTGTGAACATCACTCGCCATCAAATTTAGAGACTTTATGTATAACACAGAGTGGGAGGACCTCCCCATCTCTAAAATTCAGCCTGGGGAGAGGGCATGAAGGTGGCGCTGGAGGGCTGATGGTGGGGTCACCATGGAGACAGGTTTGGTGATGCTTGTGCAGCTCCAGCACTAAGTTGATTCAACAAACTCCCTCATTTTGAACAGCTAAGGCCTCCATCCCAAAGTGAGGAATGCTAATATGGCTTTGGGTCAAAGAGAAACTGCACAAGTCTACAGCAAGAAGTCTAATAGAGGCAGGTGTTTAGGGTCCATTTCCCACAGCCTAAGAAAGAGGGCAACCATACCTAAAGTGACAGTGGACCAGGGGCAGTTTCATCTGAGTCAAACAGTAAATATGAAATGATGCCAGCAAAACTGGGGCAAATGTAGACAGTTATGGTAAATGGAAATATATTGTGTCTTTATTTTTTAATTTTTCACTATCTTTTTGAAAATCAATAATTATATAGCATATTAAAAATTATACAT